>JBBIGC010021081.1:0-12667 GCA_037576955.1 Lepidarchus adonis | reverse complement strand
CAGGTCATCTGCAGAAGTCAAAGTGTCCGCAGTCCTGAGAAAGAAGTAACCTTTACTGGGCACTTCTTTACAAGAACTGTAGTACTGAACTTTAACTTAAAATAGGGATCCTCTTACAGAACTGGACTCATGTAATAGTCAAAATTTACTCAAGGAATAACTTTCTACATTTGAGTATTAGAACTAATGGTCATTTTTGGAATTGCAAAACACTTTCAGCATTTCTATAATATTATAACACATTTTACAATTTCAGTCTAGGCTTCAAGGGTGAGGAATCAAAGGCCCTTATCTAACAGTGGGGGCAATAGAGCAAATGTGCTGCAAAATTAGTGAATAAATGAATAGAAATGTATGTGAGCAGAGCTCCAAGTTTCCAGAGCATTCAGTTTTTTGAGATTATTAGGATTATGCATACAGACTATACAAGGAACATAAAGCTCCCTGAGTTTATTATCCATTACTAGATGAAAAAACACAGTAGAAGTTTCAGACTGAAACTAGCACCCTCAGTCTGTTGCAGTCTGTTCTTTGGGAAGAGACAAAAAAGGTATTTCAATAAAAGAAACATGGTCATGCAATTTGGTAATTTGCTGGGTGTAATTATACTGAGCATATGGGTTCACAAGCTTTTCAAACGCGTATGCATCATTTAATGTATGCATATGTGTTACTGACATCTCTATGACTGAAATGTATTATTATTATTATTATTATTATTATTATTATTATTATTATTATTATTATTATTATTATCATCATCAACAACAACAACAACAACAACAACAACAATAATAATAATAATAATAATAATAATAATAATAATAATAATAGCACATTTCAATGATTAGCCTATAGTTTAAAGAGTTAATTGGCTCAAATATTTAAGTACTGTGTAAAACTAAACATAACTTTTTGTTCATTCACAATGAAAAAATTAAATATGGATGACAACACAAGCCTCTCTGTTGTATAGGAGATGTATTAAGCACAGTCCATGCGTAAGAGCTCTTTTATGATTTGCCAGGCTGTAGAGTGTAGAGTCCCTGAGGCACTGCTGTCTCTACCTTTGGGAATCTTTTGCTTAATGGTGCACTGCCTTCCACTGTCACAGCACACTGAGCTTTCTCTGAGTGCACACACACTGAGCTTCTATGGGTCATGACTTATAGAGTCTGCCTGAATCGTTTGTGTGTGTGTGAGAGAGAGAGCGAGAGAAATTAACTATGTATTTACGCGTGGTTTATATTTATGATGATGAAGTAAATTGAACGGTAATGTCAATGGGGTTGGGCTCACCTCCACATTTTGGCACTGGAAATATCAGCACATCACCTACAGCACATCACCCACATGTCACACTGTCTTTGTTTCCATCTCACGGAGGCTGCAGATAACATTTTACTCTGGCAAAAACTGTCACAGAGAGAGAAAGAAAGGGAGCATGAAGCAGCCAGTCCCAAATGGCGATTTCCCTTCACCACACAGCTGTCACACACACTCTTCGTCTCGGCTGTGGCATATGGGCACATTGTAAAAAAAAAGTGTCATCTAAATCACTGAAGCAGGGTCACCACCTAAATGACACACACCAAATTAAAGTGAGTTTTCACTGTGTCATCTGCGGGATGTGGTCTATCAGCATACTTTAAATGTAAGGCAGCGGTCAAGAATGAAGCGTAGATGACAAAGCTGTTAGACAGGAAAATACTGGATGTTAATTAAAGTTTGCTTACAACTACAACAACAACAACAACAAATTGAGAAACACAAACACAAAAGTAGAAACACAATTACTGACCTTTTTGTAAATTCAATGCTGAAAGTGCAATTCTTTTATGTGGAATTCTGAAGAAATGTTGTCAGTGATTTATGGAATAAACATGGTCTTCATGTTCTTCAAACACAGAGCGATACATAGTAAAATTAGTTCCTCAAAATCACTTCCACTTCTCCTGATAACTTTTTAGGAGAAAGGAAAGCATGTAATGTAGGTAAATGTAGCTCCTCTTAAAAGAAAAGAAAAAGAGAGAAAGAGTTAATACACCTAGAGTAACTTATTCTTCCACTCTCCAAAACTGCTACAGGAACATGCATACTGTCATCAATGAGTAGCAATGACTTTTTATGATAAAATTTAAAACATTGGATAAAAACCTCAGACTAGTTGTTTTCCCAGATCACTGCTTAGACTGTTTCGTCCTCCTTCTAGAAAGAGCTTATCTCACTCATCGCTTCCTACAGGTCATCATCCTGCATACTAAACCCATGTTTTATTTTAAACACATACTACTCAAAGCAATGGAACCTATTCAAAGAATAATTAATTCTTCCCTTAGTAATGCCTATAATCCTACATCCTTTAAATAAGCAGTTGTCAAACCCCTTTAAAAAAAAAACTGAACTTGGCCGCTCCTAGCTCTCTAACTATCAACCAGTATCAGACATCCATTTTACCTTTAAGATTCTAGAGAAGGCCGTAACTAAACAAAAATGCTCATTCATTCTTACACAGGAACAATATTCACAAAATATTCCAGTCAGGGTTTAGACCTCACCATAGCACAGAAACAGCATTGATAAATGTAGTAAATTACTTTTTACTGGCTTCTGATTGGGGCTGCATCTCCCTACTTGTGTTATTAGACCTTAGTGCAGCCTTTGACACCATTGACCAAAATATCCTCCTCGGCTGATTAGAAAATTTCGGAATCAAGGGAACAGCTCTTTCCTGGTTTAGATCCTGTCAAACAAATTGCTATCAATTTGTAGCTATAAAAGGAGGCTCGTCTGAGAACACCAAGGTAAAATGTGGCGTTCTCCAAGGTTCAGTTTTACAGTAGACCTATTGCTCTTCTCAATGTATATAATACCTCTGGCCAATATTATTTGAAATCATGGAATTAACATCCAGAGCTGTGCTAATGACACACAGTTATATATTTCAGTTAAACAAGATGTGAAACAGCAATTTAATTTAATTGAGGAATGTACTATATAATTCAGAAGACAGAAGTTCTCATACTACGTCTAATAGCAGCTAGGAATAAGCTGTCAAATTACACTGCTACTCTGAATAGCCATTCTGTTTCTTTCTGTAAAACCAGCATTTTCATTTCAACCTCTTATAGATCATATCACTAGCATCACTTAGATAAGAAACATAATGTCATTACATGATGCTGAAACATTTGTCCATGCTTTTCTTACATAAAGGTTAGATTATTATAATGCTTTACTGTCTGAATGATCTAGTAAATGCGTAAGTAAACTCCAGTCAGTTCTGTAAGAAGCCAGTGTGCAGTGTGTGTGAGCAGGTGCTCCTCCCCCAGGGTGGTGATGCAGGAACGGAAAGGAGCAGCGAGCTGTGGGAGTAATCAGCTGTTGATATGAGCCTGCTGGGTAGGCTGCTATATGCTCCCGGACGCCTTTGCTGTTCTGTTTGGCATGAGTCCAGTAATTTAGTATGGTTGTTGGGTTTACCCGTTGAGCCTCTCTCCATTGTGTTCAGCAACCCAACATCTGTAGGGTTTTTCTTCCAGGAGAATCACACCTGCACTCCTCTGGGCATGGAGGCCTATATCCTAAATAGAGAGGAGACGTGCTGGAGGCAGTGTGGGCTTGGGGCGAGCACCCCTGGTGTGGATGCCGGTCTCGCTGGGGGACTCTTTGTGTATCGAGCCATGACGTCCCTGCTGATCATTTTGTGGCACGTCCGGGTACACTGTCCCCCTTGAGGGACCCCTTATTGGGGTTTGCACACGTGTCTTTGATGTGGAAGCATGTGCACACTGATTCCAGATTACCAGTGTCCAGAGCACTGCCATTGGCGTGTTAACATCTTGCCTAACACCACGCCATCACTGAAAGCAAGCTTAGCAAACCACTCACCATTTGTTTTCCACCTTGTTTCAGCAGAGGGTCGCACAATTGTGTAATTTGCACAAGCTGCATTCAAATCTTGTCCCCTTGCTCACCTCCTTCAGACTAACTTTAACTACCATGGACCATCGCCCTTTGTTCTTTATGATTTATATATATTTGCCAGATCTCCAAGCTATAGATTTCTAGCTGCTAGATATAGAAACTGAGTTTCATTTCCTTCCTCATTGTTGTCCAGCATTGACCAGAGGAGGATGGGTTCCCTTTTTAAACCTTGGTTCCTCCCAAGGTTTCTTACTACAGTGTAGGGAGTTTTCCTCTCCTCTGTCATCCTCGGCTTGAATTCTATAAAGCTGCTTTGTGACAACATCTGTTGTAAAAAGCGCTTTACAAATAAAAAGCACATAGTTACTAAGTAACTTACTCTTGTTCTGTCAGATGCTGTGGTTTGCTGTAGATTTGTCTTTTTTTGTTTTTGGTGAGGGATACAAGCAAAGGCATAAAACACCTCTGGAACTGCATTACAAGAATGTTGCACCTCCAATCAAGCATTTTATCCAAGCCAGCCTTGAATATCCTCATCACTGAGTCTGCTCATGCTGGGTGAACAGGCAGAAGAGCATGTGTGTGTGTGTGTGTGTGTGTGTGTGTGTGTGGGCGCATGTGTGTGTCTACTGCTGCACCTGGCAGAAGGCTGAAGGCTTTGATCTTTATCTGCTCATTTGGACCTTTGTAATGGTTGCTGTGTCTCTGTCTGCACTGAAAGAGCCCTGATATTGCATTGATGAGCCTTTCGAAAGCAGGGGCATATGTGTGGTATGGAGGGGAAAGAAAGCTGAAGTGAGGGAGACAGAAAGACCGAGGCTGTGACAGTGCGGAGGTGGTTAAAGGTGTTGGCAGGTAAGATAGCGGAGTGTCACACAGGAAGGGGAAAGGTGGAGAGCTACAGATAGGGAGGGGTACAGAGATTTGTCATTGTCATCTCTCTCTCTCTCTCTCTCTCTCTCTCTCTCTCTCTTTCTCTCGCTCACACACACACACACCTAGTCAAAATGTATTCTCCACAGTTTCAATGAGGTCCACTGTGTCTGACCCAGCTTACACTTACTGAACTGAGTCTTACACGGCTGCTGCTACTGTTAATACAATACAGTATACACACATGCAAGCAGCAGTGAATATAATGGAATATTTAGTGCCATTTTAATTGGATAAACCCATATATTATCTGTATAGTCAAATGACTGACATTTTGTTGGAAAAACTTTGGTGATTCTCAGAAGTGGGATGTAATAATACCAGGGATGTGTTTAGGAATAGGATGACGAGGGTTGAGACTAAGGTGTCAGTGCCAGATTTGAGGAAAGCAAAAGTGAATGTATCAGATATTTAGTTGAATAAATGATACATGCATCTACAGCAGGCAATCCAACACTGATGTGGACATACACCTGACTCTTACCTGTTGGCAGGTACCGTATTTCCCCAATGATAGGCTGCCTCACATTATAGGCCGTCCCATTCTGCAGAAAATGCTCATTTATGTTTTAAAACTCTAAGATAAGCCGCATATTAGCCACAGCGTTACTGAATTTACCAAAGTAGAAGCAACTTGACACGTCCCTAGAGGCTTTTGCAGGTCTATACCAGTAGTGACATTATACCATAATTGAGCAACAATTAAATTGATTACATTTTGAACTTGCTTATTATTATACAAGTACTAGGCTGAATAAGTTCTTTATTCTGAATAATGAATAAAGTAATATGGTGGTATATTACAGCGTGAAAAGTGCTGATATTTATCAGAGGGGCTGGTGGTGACACCTGTATTCTGTCCTGGCTGTCACAGGATGCTCTGAAGAGTCTCTCGGCAGCATCTGTTCTTAGCCATCATCCAGAGAGCGTCTGTGCAGGGGTCATTCCACATGCCTCATTTTAATAGCTTCAGATCTGCCGCAGGAAACAAAGGGGGCCGGAGTATTTGCCAAGGATTCTAAATTACTCCCCGGAGGACACAGGATATTTTTGGCAGCATGTTATTGACGGCGTGTAGGATAGACTGGTCTTAAAAGTGAGTAGTGTCACCTATTTCTCAGGGTTTAATTGGCTGTTGATTGAAAGGTTTGCTCATATCTCACATATTGCACCGCAGCCTAAGGCCATTCCACTTCCACTTAGCTCATATTCAAGCCATCTGACATTTCCACACTGTTCTAGATTTTGCAGACTGATGAGCAAGTCTCGCAGAAGTCTTGCAATACAACTTCTCATTAATGACCTCACAAAACTGAATATGTGTGGAGTAAGCTTTAACAAGACACGTCCTCAGGCTATTCACTAACAGCCACATTGAACCAATTCAGTTCAGTTCAGGTCAATTTTATTTGTATAGGACATTTTATAATGAATAGTGGCACAAACCAACTTTGCAAAAAATCTGGAGCACTCCCTTAATGAGCAAACTGAAGGTGGCAATTTCAGGACAACCTCTCTGAGAGCACATGGAAGAAACACTGAGAGAAACCCAGACTCAACAAGTTATTTAAGATTCAAGGATCACTTTCCTGTCCATCAAAAAACTGGCCCCAAACAGCTTTTTTTTTGGAAGAAATGATATTAGAAGAAAATCTGCATGTTACAAGGCAGCGTCCTGTGGTAAAGTGACATCAGATATGACTATATACTGTATATGTGATGAGCCCTGATTGGTTCCCGGAGACTACTATCATAAATATGTGATTAGAATTTAAAAGAACTAAGGTTTCTGTGTTATGGTGAAACAATTAGCTTCAGGTACTTTGATTCCTCTAACAATGAAACTCTAAAATATTGGTGTAGAATTTCTGAAGGATGAGAAAAGAATGAACTCTCCAGGGTACAGGAGCAATCACTCCTCAAATGGTTAAAAGACATGATTTTATTCAAACAGGAATTTATTTAAAAAAATAATTGGTCCTAGAATTCCCAAAACAAATTCCAAAACTACAAACATTATTTCACATTTCAGAAAATTAAGACAAAATATAAAACAATTAATTAAAAAACAGTATATGTATGGAAAGCCGAAGTGATTTTGTTTTTTCATAAGAGGTGAAGTCAGTAAGTTGTTTTAAAGGGTAGAGCTACAGCAGGACTGGAAAACTCTGATGGTGGAGTGACATTACAGTAAAATGCCTTCCAGTCTAATATAATGCATTTAACCAGCATTTTTATATAAGTCCAATATAAAACATTCAGTGCAGACCTGAAATGAAACTTGCTTGTTTTATACAATAAGGAGAACTTGGTCTCGAAGTAAATTTAGATTTGAGTGTATCAGAGGTATTCTCATACTTATTATTCAAGCGTTTCTGTCAGTGTTGCTCCCCTTTAACACACAGGCCATCTGTGATGGTGATCAATATGTATGAATCCATTTGATTTTCCACTGCTTTGACACAGTCTGTCACGTGTCAGTCTGGTCAAACATACTGGACACACCAAAGAACATTCTGGTGTAAGAAATAATGATGCCTTTGAATTCATAGTAGAACATGTGCACACACGAGCACACTATCAAACTCGACTGCCCACAGTTAAACAAGGCACCCATGATAGTTTAGATAAAGAATTTTGTAGTTTACTGTACTTGAGGAGGATTAAGTTACATTACAATGTTGCTTGAAGTCGTTCAGGTTGAATTGTCATTGTCAATGTGTTTTGCCACATGGCTTTTGTTTACCTGTTTACAGCCTTAGTCACGCCCCTTTTTCTCACCTGTTCCTTTGCTCTAGTCTCCACCTTGCACCAGGTGTGGTGATCAGTGTATTTGTATTTACACCCCTTCATCTCCATACTTCTTGTCAGATCTCTGTGATATTAACCCCTAGGGTCTTTATCCTTGAGTCTCATTTAATTCTATGTGATGTTACTCTCGTGTTTTACTTTCAACATGTAGAACTTTAACACATTAAGTATTGCATTGAAAATCCTTTGCAATTACTTCCTTCATCCACCTGAGTGGTGTAAAGGAATGGCTGCACTAACACTTATTGCAATTCATCTATTAGTTGAGAACATGTGAATTTAATATTTTTCTTCAGAGCATGGGGAGGATTGAAAATGACAAAAAATACATTTAATGTAAGAGAGAACACACTTGAAGCTGTTGAAAAGAAAAAACTTTTGAAAGCACACAGACAAAGAGAGAACATTTTAGTGCTTCACAATAGGTGAATTAAAATTTTTAACCCAGACAGTCGAAATGCTTTTATTATTATTCATTAAGACCAATTTAAGAAGTAGACCCCAAAGTACAGGACACTGTTTATCAGAGAGATGCAATGAGAGAGACATCAGATGAAAATGTTGCCTTGTGACAGAAGCAGGCATTTCTACTCTTAACATAAGACATTATCAGTCTTGGGGCCAACTTGTTGCAAGATTTGACATGAATATGCCAGCACGGTTGCATGAATGTATAGAAAAAAGAGTGGTATGTTTCAGAAATGCTCATGTGAAAGTGTTGACGATGTAATTTGCAGCCTTAATGTTTTAGCCAGATAAGCTTAATAGAATGATTCAGGAAAAGACTGAATCAGAAATAGAATAATAAAATATTTGTCCAATCAATAATCAGACTTTCAGTTGCATCAAAAGGGTTAGTTCTCTTGTGTGGCCTTCAAACAGCACTTCTGTCTTTGCTGTGCAGCTCTAAACTGTTTTACTCTTAGCTGAGAGTCTGTTAACATGGGACACCTTAGCACTGAGTGTGAACTGTGGTTTTCATCAGTCTCAGGAGGATGTGGTGGGTCAAGAAGAGAGCTGAGGCACACAGTGTGTGTACACGGTTTGCACGGCTTGCATGTAGTTACTAAACGACACATCAAGTGACAGCCAGCCAGCCCCCAAGAGTCCTTCCCAGGGTGCAGAAGAGGAAAATATATCACTGCATCACGCAAACCTTCACCAAACTCACCCCACCCCCTTCAGCATTCACACATGTAAGCCATGCTCAACAGAGCCATGACAACAGCCCCATGTTAATACACCCAGTGGGTGCACAGGCTTGAAGGCTGAGACAATTAAGCACAGTTTCATCTTGAAATGGAGGTTTAGAGGAATTACTTGATTGCTTGTGGTAATTTAGCAAATTAAAATCTAACCTCTGCACTCCACATGATAAACACATTATTAGCAGCGTTGTTCATTAGCATTTTACTCAGGTCTGTAATCTTATTAATGTTGGTTTCCAGACTCAATGCTGAGTCAGAGGTCTCAACTCAGACCTGATGAAACTTGAGTGGGGAGCAAATCAGCTCTTTCTTACAATCAGTATCATTCTCATGTAATCATACATAATGTAATCATGTAATCTCAAATAGAGCAACTTCATATACTGTATCATGAATGACTTCTGAGAAACACACTGAAAAATAACTTTCCTGACGATGACATTTATGAAGATCTACAGCACTGTTGTGCAACCTGTTCATGAAGAACTGTGAGACAGTTAGCGTCAGAAATGAACAGAATGAAATCAGAGGGTGTGCCTATTCAGAATGAAAGGGCAGTGTTCAAAATACTGTTACTTATTACTTTTAGGCGAACACTTATAATATGTTCCCTTTAAAATTAGAAACATAAAAAATTATGTTTTTTTCAACAGACATCAAATTGAACACTTACAAAAAACATACTTGAAGGGTGAAGTTAGAAGAACACAGATTTGGTTCTGACTTCATGGTAAACTATTGCACGAATCTGGAACATTTAAAGAGTAATTTAACTGAATATAATATAATATATATAATGTTGGGGAAAAGAACCTCCTCTCGCACCAAAAACATGGATTGCCGGTAAAAATGCATTGTCCTTGGCTCCAACCAGACACCCCTTCAGATGTAAAGAGCAGCTTGTCCAAACTCACACTGAGGAGAGGACACTCTGAGAAGAGAGGAGCCAGCTTTTATAACCTCCTGGAAAACATACAGGACCTAGCTAACAAGGTGGCTAGGCTAATTTGTTGACATTCCAGAAAAGAACAGAGAGAGAGTGTGTTAGTGCTGAGCTAAAGCTAACAACTTATAAACAATGAACTTTGTTTACATTTTTATGGGCACAAGGGGCTAGCAGTGGCTAGGCTAACATTTCAAGGACAAAGGCAAGCATCTGTTGAAGTGATATTATGAGAGGATGTGCAGCCCAAATATGGAAATGTTCTTTGGGAGATTACTTAACTGGGCTGACACATGCGTGACGTGCCAGCATTAATCAAAACATTTTGAGGTTTTCTCACAAAAGCTCAAAACAGTTGGGTGGATTTTTGTGAGTCGGTCATGCCAAAGAGACGGCTCACCCAACTTTACAGGCTGTTCGGAGAAAACTTCAGTCTAACACGGTGGTTCACCTGTTTAATGTAACTGCTGAGAAATAGTAAGTAAAGATTCTTCTGTTTTTAATATCAAATGATCTTCCGACTTATTATTTGTGTGGAAAATCATTATTTAGATAAAAGATGTTATGTCATTACTTCACACAACTTTAAAGTCCTTCCCGCTGCAAGGAAAAGGGTTTATTTCCTTTCAGCCTGAGGAGGCGGCTTTCTGTGAAATAATATATATGGATCGGAATGCTTCAGAGTAGAAACTGTATAGGAATTTATATAATTATGAAGATAATCCTAGAATAACCTTAACAATAAAACTGTCTTTCCTTGTGTATAGGTTCAGAAATGCTTAGGCTAACACACACACACATTGTGTGTGTATGTGTGTGAGTTTAACACATTAATTGCTTACTGGTTGGAGTGAATGCTTTACATATCATTGTAAATATCTTTCCTGGCTCCACAGAAATGAGCTGAAGATTGAATCATTCTCAGTCTGGTCTGAGAAAGCACTAATAACAGCAGTGTTGCAGTCCCCCTCACCTCCTCTGACTCTGTGAATCTAATGAGTTTGCATTTGGTCTGAAGCGATGATCTTCGTGTGCTGTTGCTTTTAGGGTGGGCAATTACAGATGACATTTAGGGGAGGCATCAAAGGGCGTAAAGTTGCACAAATGGCAAATTATTTCTCTGTTTTTTAGTACTGTAAGTGCCAGTACATGCTCTTTTCCTATTTACCTGAACCAGTCTATTTTTGAAAGGAAAGAACATGAGGCACTTCAAATTTCTGGAGATCAAGATGAGATCTGGGAGAGAACTGCTCATATGCTGCTCAGAAAGACTACTCAGGTGGGGAACCATTCCACAAGACCTTCCTGGAAGGGTCAGCAGAAGAAAACCTTACTTGCATCCTCATCATAAAATCCAACATCAGAAGTATGCAACAGAACATCTACAGATGCCTGGTGCATTTTGGAAACAAGTGCTGTGCACTGATGAAATTAAAATAGAACTCTTTGGCCACAATCAGCAAAGGCATGTTTGGAGAAAAAAAGCAGAAACATTTCATGAAAAGAACATTTTGCCAACCATTAAGCATGGATATGGTTCTATCATGCTTTGGGGTTGTGTTGCAGCCAGTGGCACAGGAAACATTGCACATATGGAGGGAAGAATGGATTCCACATAATACCAACAATTTCTATAAGAATTCTGTTTTCAGAATTCTGGGATTCTGTAAACATTACACCATCTGTAAAATAACTGAAGCTAAAAAAAGAATGGCTTCAACAACAGGACAATGATCCTAAACATACTTCGAAATCCACCATGGACTACCTCAAGAGATGCAAGCTGAAAGTTTTGTAATGGCCATCACAGTCCCCTGATTTAAACATCACTGAAAATTTGTGGGTAGATCGTAAAAGAGCAAGATGACCAAAGAATATTACAGAACTAGAAGTTTTTAGTACTGGTTATGTAGGGTGTCTAAACGTTTGCACAGTGCCATAATAATGTTTTTATTTTTTATTTTTGTTCAGTCTATGGCATAAAGAGTAACTATGCATCAATATTTCCTGAAAATATTGTGTATTTTTTTACATGTCCTAGAGAGACTGTGTTAACACCAAAATCAAGGGGTGCCTAAACTTTTGCATAAGACGGTAACCATGCAATAAACATGTCTTGGAAGATATGCAAGGTTCCATAAAGCACATACTAAGATCAAGGTGAAGGCCAGGAATAGGAGCAGGAATATCATAGACAAGGCAATGGGCATAGCCAAAAACAAAGCAAACACTCAAAACCCAGGAAGGACTAACCATGAGAGATGGGGCAAGGTAACTGGGCAGAGGAGCGGCAGAGACTTTGCATAGTTAAGCTCAAATAGAAAGTATATAGACCAGTATGATGAGCTACAGCTGTACAGGAAAGGGGGTGTGGCTTGGATCAGAACATGGTTACAACTTAAGTGATGCAGACCAGTGCCATAACAGGGGGTGTCGATGGGCATGAAACAGGGTTTGTCAGTGTTTGCCAATATCATTTCTATTATTATTATAACATGTAGTAAAATATTTTACATGTTACATAAACATTAGCATGTGACATAAATTGTCATGACATCACATTGAACATGAGCACCAGTCTGCAAGTGCATCAGTTTGTGCATATATACTGGTCATTAAATGCACATGTACACATTCTGTGGATTATTGTAGCTCTAGCACTTTTTCTGCAGAATGACAATAACTGCTAGAGGCATTGAGCAGGAAGCAGTGTAGCATCCAAGCAGTAGAAGAAATGTGTTATACAAGTATCTAAAGTTACTTCATATAATTTGAATCATGCCTTCATACACTTACTGTTTGGCTGTCATACTGCACTTATATATTAAAATATAATATATAATTT
>JBBIGC010021070.1:0-12668 GCA_037576955.1 Lepidarchus adonis | reverse complement strand
GTGTGTGTGTGTGTGTGTGTGTGTGTGTGTGTGTGTGTGTGTGTGTGTGTGTGTGTGTGTGTGTGTGTGCATAAAGTGATCAATATTAGCTCATTTAAAAATACTCAGATGCTGATTAAAGCTTTATTATGCAAAGAAGAAGTTGTATGTGAACCTGATTTATTAATGCCAGTGTCATTTCTTGGCCAGGAGTCATTTTAAAGAGACTGGGGCAAAGTGGATGAATGTTCTGTGGTCAGACAAATCAAAGTTTGAAATTGTTTTTGTAAGACACGGGCGCCACATCCTCCAGACTAAAGAGGAGAGGAACCATCAAGTTTGTTTTCAGGCTCAGATCAGAAGCTGCATCTCTGACAGTACGGAGGTGTGTTAGTGACTATGGAATTGGTACTTTGCACATATGGAGAAGCACAGTCAGTGTATAGACTGTTTTAGAGCAGCACACACCTTTTTCAGGTAAGGTTTTGCATTATTCAGGAAGACAATACCAAACCACATGCTGCATCCATTATAAAGGTTTGGCTTCAGAGTAGAACAGTTTAACTGGCTTATCTGCAGTCCAGACACCAACTAAAACATTTATCAGTATTTACCAGACCCAGTACTAAAATCCTATATCACACAAGAATGGGACAACATTCTTCTCCTACAAGTCAATTAACCTGTCTCCTTAGTTCCCAGATGTTTATGGACTGTTGTAAAACCAAAAAAAGAAAGAAAAAGAAGTGATGCTATATGCTAAAATGGTATATTTGATACACTTTCTATTTTCTATTGGAAAATGTGGGTTTATATGATTCGCAAATCATTGCATTCTGGGTTTATTTAAATTTTACAGAACTTTTTGGGGTTGTATAAATTTTCATTTAATTTAATAACCTGATGGCATTTAGTGACTTGGCACAATATGAAGTTGTAATGGGTTAATCATAGATGTGTGTATACTGAGTATCATTCAACAGCCTTAAATATAAGATAATATACATACAGTATATTATTATATCAAATAATAATTATCATTATAAAGGAAATGCATCGCATATTCTTTTTATAATGATTATTTTATCTTTGCCAGTTCTGTGTGATAAAGTCTGAAGAACGTGATGTCCGTTACTCATTATACAAACCTTACTGTGAGGTTTTAAGGGCTGTTTCTACATGAGATGTGATCTGATTTAGATCAAATACAAAGTGAATGTGAATGTGCTTCTCTACTCACCTCTGCTGGTCATTTGTAGCCTAACAGTGAAGACTGGTGGGACAACCCACAGCTGCTTTAACATTATCCCCATGACAAACAGAAACTCAGGAGAAATGTGGGAAAGCACAACAAAATGGTTAAATGGTTTGTTTTGTAGACACTGTGACCAATGGTTCATAAAGAAATTTAATTCATCAGGTTTCTCAACAATAAACCATTTCACAATATAGATAAAAAAAAAACCCAGGCTAAAATATACAAAATGTGAAACACAATTTTTCCTCTCTCTTTCATTTTTAATAGATTTGTATGCAAAAATTATCAACACCTCATCATTGTGACTCCAAAAAGAACCTATAGATTTGAACAGGACAAATCTATCAGTATTTATGTATATTTCATGTCAATACTAATTAGTGTCTGTGTATATGACTTGTTTAATCTGCGTCACAGGCAAAATGTGTTTAAATATTAACACACTTCTGAAAACTCTGAATTTGTTTTACTATTTTTTAGAGGTGAAGAAAATTTCTTACAGCTTCTCTGTGCCAAAACACTGTGACCAAAAACGTGCTCCTCAGTCTCACTGAGCACAGCTCATTCAGAGAAATGTTCGTTTTTCTTTATTTACCCTTCTGTAACTGCAAGCTTCTTTTCTCTCACTCTGTTCATCATTTTCATCTTTTTGGAAGATGAACATTTCTCTGATTCAGTTTAATGTGATGAAAATTAGTTCAGAAACGTTCAAAAAGATAATATTTTAAATAAACCTCTCTGAGGTCTCGTTTTTCTTTGTCTTGTTTTCTCTGAAGTAAAATATGTTTACAAAATGTCTTTCAGTTTGATCTTTATTTGTTTTTTTTATTGTTTTTTTATTGTTTTTAAATTTTTTAATTGTTTCAAAATAACTTTTTATTTTGTTGCTTTTATAAATAGAAGATGTCTTCTCTGTTCTTCGCTTCCTTATTAACAAAATTATTTTGTTTTTATTTTTTGTTGTTTTTGTTGATGATGATGATGATGATGATGATGATGATGATGATGATGATGATGATGATGGTGGTGGTGGTGGTGGTGATGGTGGTTTGGGAACCATGGCTTAACTGGTTTCCTGTTCAATCTCTTCAGTAATGTTGCAGGAGATGCTCAGAACACTCTTAAAAACAATAGTTCCAAGCGGTGCCATGGAAGAACCACGTCTGGTGCCCTAAAGAACTTCTGATTTGAGGAACTTTACTGTGTACTTCACTGAAAGGTTCATCAATAAACCAAAACCAGAAGTCTGATATTACCTCTACATTCAGCAGTAATTGAACCATATCCTATAACTATATTCTACATTTCTTATACAGTCAAACCCTGTTAGCTCGCCCCTCGCTATCTCGCCAAACTCCCCTCCTGCCATGAAAGGCTGCAGAACAAATTTCCTTCCATGCTGTATACCTTGTTAATTCGCCAACCTCACCTCTCACCACACTGCGCAAAGTGTTAGATTTATGCATTTCTCCCTCTATAGCTCACCAAACTTGGGTCCGTGCTAGCGCTGTAGCCTAGAATGCGCTCGGTCATGCTAATTCTATAGGCTGCTGCTGCTGCTGCTGCTGATGGTGGGTGGGCGACACTAATATGCAATGAACCTCATGCATTACTGATGCATCCTCGGTTTGCTTGAAGTCTGGACCATCAATCAACACTGACATCCCAGCTGTTTGAGTGACAGCTGGTTGATTGGGCCGGCTATCCTTGGTTCGCCTCCGCTAGTATAACCAGTTGCAGTTATTTTAATTTCAGCCTTACGTCTATTACCTTATTAGTGCTAGCTTAGTTTGTGTACAATTTTGTGATTTAGACCCAAAATGTCTGGAAAACAAAAGGAAAAAGGAAATTTGCATCACGGCAATAACTCGAGACAGACGTAGCATGATAATGCTAATGCGTTTACTGCTCGATTTCTTCAGCCCGTTAGGATCCGCGCAAAACATTAATATATTCTTACATCATAAATCTTTTTCTTTCAGCTTTTATATTATTTTCAATATTTTCATTTTACTTTAAAAATCTGTCAAAGAAAGGGAATTAAAAGAAACATCACTAAAACGTTTTGAGAGCTCGCTACCTGTCTCTCACCATATTTAGGCCCCAGTTTCTGTGGTCGTGACTCATTTTTACAGAATTTTCTTAATCTTCCATATCTAAACTGGCTGTTTTTGTTACTGTACCTTTAAGACAGAGATATCTAAGTGGCTGTCTTGCCTTGCTCTGTGCCTCACTGATAATCATCGGAGGCTGCAACACTACATATAACCTTGCTGTGGAGGAGTGAGGCTTAAAAGATGTAGGATCTATAGGTAGATGTATGTAAATAGATGACCTATTTAAAAACCAATTAATTTGGTCTGTTTTGCAGCTTTGTTTCCATAGTTGGATATGGATCTATGTACAGACTGGGGACTGGATGCTATTTTTTAAATATCAGTAACATTTACATCATACGTTTTGTACACTGCACTACATTTTCAGTGCTGTCATGTGATCAAAACGGGAGTATAACATGGTAAAAAGTGTAATGTGATTTACAGTGCACCCTGCTAGACTTTCTTTACCTTGGCAGAGGAACTGAGAGTGAGTTTCATTTGCGAACACAATAATTTAGTTAAGTCACAGTGTCTTCTAACAGGAACAAGAAAGAATATAACCTCTGTCGGTGGAATAGGGCATGTCTTTCCTAAATAAACTTTCACACATTCTGTAACATATCCATCTGAATACCCAGAGCGAATACTTCACATATTTGTCAGATGATAGCTCCAAGAATCGTTAAACACACAGTATCTTCACAGAGTGTTCAGTAAAATACACAAAAACTTTTCTGTATAGTTGTATTCATTAACATTAGATGATCTAGTAACTCTGTATATCTGTATAATTATATTTATTACCAAGCTGCAGTGCTGCTTTCAGTGGAGCATGGGGAAAGTGTATGCCCAGTTCCTCCAGTAGGGAGCAGTATTGAGCTCGTTGTTTCAGTGATGACAGTGAGACTTCAGCTAGGCCAGAAAGGTCAAGCCAGGGACCTATAGTTCACCCTGCTTACAACATATTCCAGTTCCTGCCAGACTGAACCAGTGCACCAGTCCTTGCAAAACCCTAAATACCTCATTTAGGTGTGTAAGTTAGAACACACACTTAAACAGCACTTGTTGCAGTGTATTTTCTCTTAATGAGAATCATTGTCAACCAAGGAAAATGAAAAACAACACTGATAAGAATGACATCAAATAATAATATCTTTATCAAAGTCAAATATTTGATTTATAAATTTAACTCTGTCCCTCAGCCTTTAAAAAGAAGAGTGCAGAAAGTAAAGTCACAGGTTATGTTGCTGGTTATAATTATAAATGTATAAAAACTTTCAAGTCATTGTATTTTTTATCACGTAGATATTTCAGAAAGTCTATTTTCTTCTCATTTTCATTATATTCTATCTTTTTTTCATAATCAATAAAACAAAACAAAACAACTGTGAGAAGAAAGGTTTTATTAGTTTTGCAGTTTTTGTTAGTTTTTATTTTTATTTAGTTTGGACTTTTAATTAGTTTAATCATTTGTTTACTAGTTTAGGGGGTTTTTTGGGAAAAGGCTTAGTTTCAGTTAAGTATTTATTAGTTTCAGTTATAGTTTTAGTTTCTTTTGTAAAGTGCTGCATTAATGTTTTTTGTGAGTTTTTTTCAGGACGTTTCGCTGTGGTTCCCTTCTGATCCTGTGGGTGAGGGTTGCACATGCTCCTTTATCTTCTCAGTGCTAAGCTAGTGCGAACTTTTCATTTCAAGTTTTTTTTACTTTTAGTTTTCATTATTTTGTTCATTTTCGTTAACGATAATAACCTTGGAGAGAAGGCAGCATTCTGTGCTCATGAATCATCATTAACATTTTCTAAAATGGTGAACAAATAGCTCAACATGTTTCAGTTCTAATGCACCTTTTTGTTTTTGGCAGAATTATATAATTTCTTGCTTCTTATGTAATATGCAGACTAGCCTTCATTTCCAGATGGACACACACTTTGGCTGAGCCTTATCAATGCAAACAGTCCTTTGATTTATGAAAAAGAGTTTTTCAAACACAAACCAATCCTCTTACATAACTGTTAGAAAGTAGCAGGTGATCAGGTAGCTAGTCAAGGCTCATGAAGTTGTCAGAGACAATGAGGGTTTTGGATGAAGAAATGGTCTTACAAGGCTTCCACCTGTGTCGTAGTTTAATTAGAGAACTAGGGGTTTTATTAAAAATAGATTTGACTTACTTGTATTAAAACCTAACACCCAAAGGAGTTTCATAGATAAAAAATAGTTCTCCTCAGTTTACGGTAACGTATTTGTTATCTGTTGATGTATCTGAGTTATCTGTTGTTCTGTGTCTAGACTAACCATGAAACTGAATAACTGTATATGACACACTGTGTATATGTTAACTGCCTTTATGTTAGTCCCAGAATCAAAACATGTGTTCATCACATGTATGATGTTCATCATATAAAATAATTTTATTAACCTTCAAGGCCATTCACAACCTTGCCCCTCCATATCTAGCTGACCTCCTTCATGTTGCTACTCTCTCTCAAACCCTCAGATCATCCTCCTCCATCCATTTGCTTGTCTTTTCTGCCCGTCTCACTACTATGGGGAGCAGAGCTTTCAGCCACGCTGCTCCCGGCTCTGGAATCACTACCACCTGAGCTCAGAAACTTCACTTCACTTTCACACTTTAAATCCTCACTCAAAACCCTTCTGTTCGAACGTGCTTTCTCTCTCTGGTTAATTTCCACTGCCTAAATTTAATATGCTTTCTAAATATTTTTCTAACCTATAGCCCTTTGTGATCATATCATTTTTATTTTTTTTATTGTTCTTTTATTCTTTTGCTGTGTACAGTGTCCTTGAGTGTTTTGAAAGGCGATTTTTTCAAATAAAATGTATTATTATTATTATGATAATGTGTGTTTTCAGCCTTTCTTGTTGCAGCTGCAGGCCCAAGTCCAGAAAATAACGTCTTGAAAAACATGTTTTGTGAAAACAGCCTCTCTGTGATAACCTCAGAGTGGACAAGCAGCTGTGTACACGCACCACAGCTCTTTAGTCCTGTATGAAACCAGGCCAGCTCCAGGGATCGGTGGCTCTCTCCAGTCCTCCATTTGAAAGGACGCAAGGGTCATGAGGCCGCAAGCAGATTCGGAGCAGGAAGGGAAGAAATAAAGGAAGAAATATGCTGTTACAAACACAAAAACACAGATGCTTAACATGACCTAAAAATCTACTTCGTTCACTCCAGGGTTTATTTGTGGAGCAATTGTTCACAGTGGAGCAGTCAAAAGGCTGCTCATCAGGCCACACTTCTGTTGAAACAAGTCAAAATAGTGAGAATACCTTGCAAAAATAATTGCTATGGGAAACAGAAGTGAACAAAGTTCACAACTCCATTCCTCAAGTGCAGTAAGTAGATTCTGGTCAAATATTAGTTTTGAGTTTTCAGTAAAATGGTTACTACTTGTAAATCCAATCCACTGCCCTCGTATGATGTTACTAAAAGTACAGTGTTTATTTGGGAAGATGTAAAATATAAAATACATATTTCTGTAATGACTTGAGTTTTTAATTTTAACTCTGCAGGTATTTAACTACATTGTGTCACACTCACGCATAATGTTATTATAGCAGTTCTAGGGTCTCATTCATAACCGTTGCATAGGCAAAAAACAGAACCTGAAAGATGCCTCTTCTTACGCAAACGTTGTGATCTATAGATACAAACTTCATGTCAGAATGTGCGTATATGTATGCAAACTCTGACCCATGCATGAGAATATTTTAGAGCAAAAAGAGAGTGAGCAAAAACATGAGCAGCATCAGTACATACAGTAGAGGAAATCGTTATTTGATCCCCCTCTGATTGTGTAAGTTTGCACACTGAAAAAGAAATGAACAGTCTATCATTTTAATGGTAGCTTTATTTTAACAGTGAGAGAGAAAATATCGATATATTTGCAGATAAGCCCTAAATCTTTAAGGTTTCAAGGCTGTTGATTGGCAACTCAAAGCTTCGGCACAGGTTTTCTATGGGATTAAGGTCCGGAGACCGGCTAGGCCAGTTTCATCTTGAGCCACTCCTTTGCCTTGGCTGTTTGCTTTGGGTCATTGTCGTGCTGGAAGACCCATTCACCACCCATTTTCAGTGTCCTGGCAGAGGGATGGAGATTGCCACTCAAGATTTTATGGTACGTAGCCCCGTCCATCCTCCCACTCATACAGTGAAGTTGTCCTGTGCCCATAGTAAAGAAACACCCCCAAAGCATAGTTTTCACCTCCATGCTTGACAGTGGGGATGGTGTTCTTGGGTTAAAGTCAGCATTTGCCTTCTTCCAAACACGAGTTGAGTTGAGGCCAAAGAGCTCAATTTTGGTCTTATCTGACAACAGAACCTTCTCCCAAGCACTCTCTGAATTATTCAGGTGTTCATTGGCAAATTTCAACCGGGCCTTCACATGTGCCTTCCCGAGCAGGGGACTTTGCGGGCACTGCAGGATTTGAATCCGGTGTAGTGTGTTAACAATGGTTTTCTTGGTGACTGTAGTCCCAGCTGCTGAGATCATTGACAACCTCCTTCTGTGTAGCTCTAGGCTGACCTTCACAGAAATTAGTGGAGTCAAAAGTACAATGTTTGTCTGTTCAGAAAAAAAAGGGATTGACTGATGACATTTTTTTTTTTACTTTTTTGCTGATGGACATTTTGGCAAAGACAAGGAATGACATACCATACCATCATTTACCCACGGTCAAATATGGTGGTTGATCATTGATGGTCGGGGTGTTTATCTAGAGGGTCATGGGTTCTTTTGGAAATCAGTAGCATGATCAGTTCCACTAAATGTCTGCTTGCTTCTGCCAGAGGGCTGACACTTGGCTATGGTTGGACCTTTCAGCAAGATAATGACCCCCACACTACAGAAATAGGAACAGAAAATCAGTGCTTCGCAATGGCCTTCTCAGTCCCCAATTATAAACCCAATTTAAAAGTTCTGGACTGTGTTGAGTGAGCAGTTCTTTTTTTTTTCAAAAATAATATCTGTTTAATTGTAAAATATCCATAGTTGCATGTGTGATTTATTCAGGATATTGATTTTCACTCATTTTCATAAAGGATGGCAATCATTCTGGAAATACCACATATACACTGAACATGAATGTTTCCATATGGGCTCAAGAACTGGATCTCAAACTTTTTGATGGTCCTCTCTTTTTGGTACCTTATGTTAATGACCATTTCCTTATTAATTAGTTTTACACTAATAATTAGGTGTGAATCCTACTTGACATTATAATGATTCAGAATATATTCATTTCATGATTTATTATTTTTTAATCACTATTTTGAGAATTTATTTTCATATTTCAATCTATAGCTCCTCTCTGTTGCTGCTGTATAAGCTGGTTGAATGTTAGTCCAAATCATAAATTGTTTCTTTCGTTTGCAGAGCCTATGGCAGCCACAGAGACCAGGTCTCATCCTGATTTTTTTTACATATTTGTCACATGTTTCATCAAACCAATGTTAATATTTGAAAAGGATAGCCTGAATTTTAAAAAATGCAGTCTTTAACTGATTATTTTATTCATGAAGAATAAAACTCCCAAATCTACCCCTCAACTTGTGAATTATGAAGTAACTATGATCATCCCCATTTTTTGGAACGCTGAGTTCAATTTCACTAGCCACATCCGTGTCTGATTACTGGCTGTCCTGAAATAGAAATCGTGTGACAAAGTGAAGTAGGCTCAAAAAAACAACAAATCATGCTACACTTTAAAGAAAGTCCAGAAAGATGAGAATTAGGCTTTGGAACGAATGGAGAAAACCTTGAATACGTGTCTCAGTTAACATTATTGTTCATGATTTATTCAAGAAAGAGAATGGGCAAAATTGGCATCCATCGGAGAGTTTCAAGGTGAAACCACTGCTGACCAAAAAGAAAAGTAGCACAATATTTCATAAAAAGAACATCAGTCAAGCATGGAATGCAATTGTCTGGGGCTGCTTTGCCAGATCAGAACTTGTACAACTGGCTGTAATTAGTAACCATCCTGAAGGAGACTGTGCCCTGAAGCTCAGATGCACTTGGGATATACAGCAGGACAATGATCCAAAACACAACAAGTCCACCTATAAATAGGTACAAAAATTATAATAGGTTTTGGTGTGGCCTATTCAAAATCCAGACTTAAATCCACTTGAGATGCTTTGGCATGATCTTAAACAGATCATTCCTGCTCGAAAAGCCTCCAGTGGGCGAATTCCTCCATAGACTTATTGCCAGTTATCACAAGCAATGTGCAAATTAATTGCAGTTCATGCTGCCAAAGCACAACCAGTCATTAGATTTAGGGGGCATTTAGCTTTTTTGGGTGGCAATTACTTACATGAACCCAAGTAGCATTGAATAACCTTTTCCCTTAATAAATTCAATCATAACTTTACAAAACTGCATTTTGTATTTACTCAGGTTATCTTTGTCTGATGTTAAGCTTATTTGATGATAATGAAACATATCATCAATATCATCACATTATATGCAAAAACATGAGAAATCTAATTATTTTTCACTCTTACTAACAGACATTGAAATGTCATATAATTTGTGTATATTTATATCTACTGTCCGTCAAACTTCTGTGCCTGCGTCAGCCACTTGTCAGTCAAACTGGTGAGCTCATTTCCCAAAGTTGCTAATTGCTAATGTCAATCAAAGCTGCTGTTTTGGCTAACTTAGCTTAGCTTCTAGCTCATGCTAAATAACTGCCAATCAAAAACTGAAGGTCTTTTCAGCGATCTCTCACGTCAGTCAATTCATATGTTAAGACTAAAGATTTTAAGCTGTCCTTCAGCTTATTTTCTGTGTCAATCAAAAGTCATGTGTGCTTTTTTGGGAGGTTATAAAAACACATCAGTGTTTCATTTGGAGTGTTTGACCTCCAACATGAGCTAAGTAAAGCTGCTCAAAGGGGTGTTTGGTGGAGATTATGACGATGCATTTTTACTGGTGACGCATGTTTTTGGGTCGAGGGGGGGTCCCCTGCCCCAACAACTGCCCATAAATATTCAATATTCAATATTCAATGCTCATAGAGAAATACTGTGTGTGACCGCATCAACAGCATCTGATTAAACCTTTGACAACTTCTCTCATTCGCTGTGCATTCACTTCAGTGAAGACAGAGACATGCTGAAAAACACAGCAAACTTTACCTTAGCTTGTGGACCCTTCTCCATGGCCTCTGCTGTCAGAGAGGTGCTGAGGGGAAGTGCACAGGGCTGTTTCTGTTTGGAACTGCACCCATACAGTATGTGCTTGCTCCTCTACTTAATGGGGAAAACCGAGGAGCACACTCTGCACATGCTCATGGAGAAGACCAGATCAAGTACTATTTATGAAGATTCAATTTTGGAAGACGAAAGGCACATGACAAACACAGACAAAGTTCTAGTGTGTAGCAAACCTCACAAGGGAGTGCATGGTGTTCCAAAACAGCAGAAACGCACTGCAAAACAGCCTTGCTTCCATTACCACAACAACAGTAACTTATTTCAGTCTTATGTTTGCTATTTACAACTGCTGTCCTTAAAATGAAAGCCACCACAGACATCCCACCTCTCCCAGAAGTTCTTGGAGTCCCTGGTGTGCACAAAATGTAGGCAATAATGGAATGAGAGACACACAAAGAGAACATCCTGATTCTCTCCGGACTAAGTGTCCTCCTGCTCAACAACAATTTAGAGTGACCACCTGTCACGCTTTACATTGCACTGTACAGCAATTTCACCCTATTTCACGCCTCACGCAAATTGAGCATTTTGTCCCACTTTTTCATTATCTTGCCTAACTGAAAATAAACACGGAGACACATCCGTGGATCAGGCTTATTTGCAGAACTCTAGAATCTCTAGACCTGAATAGAGTGTAAGCCTCATAACAATGCTTAAGGGTCGTGTTTACAGATCAGGCTACTACGCATGGGGCTAATCTAAAACGTGAGCGCGAACTGTTCGGTCAGGATAGGCAGCCATGGCCAGTGTGGCCACGAAAAAGAGAAGATGTAGTTTCAGCAGCGAATGGGCAGCAACATACTCTAGCTTAAGACCAATAGAGGCCAAACAGAAAGAGCTTTTTGCACTTTGTGTAAAAGCAGTTTCTCTGTGGAACATGGTGGAATCTATGATGTTAAGCGACATGGTTCATGTGAGTCTCACTGAAATAGAATTCGACAACAAGAGACATGCAAATCAGTGCAATCTTTTTCTGTTAAACCACATGACCCCCAGCTTGACAACGTTTCTGCAGCAGCATGCCGTACAACACACACATTCATATCGCTCAACCGACTGCAGTAACAAATTAGCCCCAGTCATATTTCCAGACTCAGAGATAGCAAAAAAAAATGTTGTGTGGCCGCACCAAAGCAGCATCCTTAGTAGCCAATGTCAGAATCAATTCACCACCAGATAAGAAGCAAACTTAAAGAAATGCTGGAGATGATCTCTGCTTACACTGCTGATAACGCTAGTGTGAATTATGGAAAGTACTTATCTGTTTATCAGAGGCTGAAGGCAGATAAGACAGGCGTTATTAAGGCTAACTGCATGGCTCATATTGTGCATTACTGTGCAAAATATGCTGCAGACAGACTGAACATTGACAATGAATGTACAATTAACAAGATTTACAGTCACTTCTCATCATCTACAAAGCGCACAGAAGAACTGAAATCATTGTTAGAATTTGTTGATCAAGACTATCATGCTTTACTGGGGCACGTGCCTACAAGATGGCTGAGTATATGGCTGAGGATGTGGCCTGCTGTCTCAAGGCCTTATGCCAGCTGTCCTGCAGTTAAGGCCTACTTTCTGTCACTAGGAGAGGAACACTGTCCAAAGGTGCTGTGGAAGCTTTTTTGAAAAGGATCAGCACAGTGATGGGCCCCCTCTTGAGTTACAGCTCTATCTGTTCTTTCTTCACAATGCACTGAAGATATTCCATGATATAATTCTGCTGTTGGAGGGAGACAATGTAACTGTGTGTGAGGTATATGACATTCTCTCCACTCTTCAGAGAAAGCTCCAGCAGAGACAGGCAGACTCCTTTTTTGTAGTTGAGATCAATGCTCTTCTCCAGCAGGTTCAACACTGTAAAACAACAGCTACAGTACTTCACTGAGCTACCTTGAAAAACGCTATGACTTCTCAGGCAGCAACTTTCACAAGCATGTGGCAGTGTTAGGGTTCAACAGTGAATTCACATTCTCCAACCTCTGTGATGCGGTGGAGATCCTCCAGATGAGGGATAAACTAAACATGGAGGAACTCTATGAAGAGTACTGTGGGACTTTGCCACGCCAGCAGGAGGTTGTAAAGAGAGCAG
>JBBIGC010021054.1:0-12669 GCA_037576955.1 Lepidarchus adonis | reverse complement strand
AAATGTGTAGATGTGTGTGTGTGTGTGTGCATTTTTATATGATATATTTATTAAAAATAGCTCTGTAAACTAACTCTGATAACACAGGATGAGGAAAAAATACTGTTTGTCATCAGTAATTCTCTGAAGTGGACAGTGGTAGAAAAGTCTGTTTCATTCCAAATAAAAAGTGCATTAAATTGTCCTTATAATTAGCTGATCATTTCATATTGTAAACATTAAAATATAATTACATTTCTATTTTAAAATGTACCATTCATAGTCCGTATATGGCAATTAAAGTGTATATAGTCTACACCAGTTTAGCCCCATCCATTCAGACTGAAGTTATAAGAAATGTTTCAGATGTGAAATACAAATTACTCCATCAGAACAGCTTGTGTTAATCTAAAGGATAAAATGAGAAAATGCAAATGAATGGTTTTTGGTCCATAAAATCACACACACACCTTCATAGTGACCCTCAAATGCCTTAAAAAACTATTTCATGGTAGAGATACAAGTGGAGATACAAGTGTGAAGTCAATTTGGAGTTTTCTATATAAACTATAACTTACTTCAGTGCCATTGCTATGTGACATGATTTCTGCAATAAAGGACAATAAAGGAATGTCTGATCTTTGATCCCAGAGCCGCAAATAAGGAAAACAGGAAAACTACAGTAAATAGCAAGTTCAGCTCATTTCAGTCTTGCACAGCATTGATATCTTTAGCTCAGTTCTCTATACACATCATTCACTTGATATTAGTGTGACTGAAATGATGTAAACAGACCATAATGATGTAAACGGACTATAATGATGTAAATAGACTATAATGACGGCACAGAGTGGTCACTTCCCTCCTCAGGCGCACTCACTAACCCTGGCAGTGAACAGGTGAGTTGAACATGGTGTGCTTGAGCAGGGGAATGTTATCAGAGGGCCTGGAGTGTAGCAGGGTATGAATGGTAGTGTTGACACTTGCTGAGGTTTATTTTAATCCATTTACAACTGCCAGGTGTGAACACACATTTCAGGTGCTTGTTGCAGTCTGTAAACAGTAGGAGATGGTCCAGCCTTGGGGTGGAAGAATGCTTTCGAATTTGCAATCAAATATTACCTATTGTAATAAGTTCTGTAAGTTGTGCTGGTGAGTGCAAGGATAGGAAGGACAAACTGTAACCGCTATAATGGCGAGATCTTCTCCGAAACGACAGGATTCGTCAGGGGTTCCATATATGCAGTGGCAACATAGTCATGGATGCCCAAGGCTCACTGATTTGCCAGGAGAAGTTTACCCCATCTGGTCTGATCCGAAAGAAGAGCTCCTGTGAATTAAAATGTTGACGCTGACTCTGATAGAACAAGGTCAGCTTCATGGTGGGTCTACTCAATATTAGGCAGGAGGTCTTAATGTTCTGGCTGATCAGTGAATTTTGAACTTAAACCAAAAAAAGCCTTGTGCACGATTTATATAAAAAGTTTCTGCAGTTGCGATTGTATAGTGTGTGTATTTTGAATTGAAATCACTTTAAAGAGAACCGTGCTGAAACAGGAACATAGCTTCAGGGATGTTTTTGGACCCAAAATGTCGCTCTGTTCGGCCAGGGGTCCAATGTGTGTAACACAGCTGCGGCTGCTAAAGCTCCTTTCAGCCAAGAAGATGCTGAGGATGCGGTTGTCATGGTGATGCTCAAGACTGCTTTCATTCATAGTGTCATTTATGATGCATGAAGAGCAGACTTGGATGTTTCTGTTCATTGGATGGACACACACACACACACACACACACACACACACACACACACACACACATTCACTCACATCTGTGCTCCTATATACACATGTACATTCTTTCTCACTCTCTCTTCTACCATTTTCTTTCTCTCTTTTCTTTTTTTCAACCTCATCCTTGATCTTTTTTTCTCTTTCCCTTTTTCTTTCTCTCTTTCTCTCTCTCTCTCACTAAATATATATATATATATATACAGCTGAATGATGCAGTTCAGGGTGCAAATCTTTATATTAAAACCTTGAACTGTATCTTTCTCAACTGTTATTTATGTAAAATGATGTGAAAGAATTGCTGCATCGTGTCTGTTATCCTGAATTGTTTTTAGACCCTCTTCAGATGTTCCTGATATTTTGGGCAGACGTAAACCCAAACCATCTGAACAGGACCTTCCCTAATTCCAGAAGCTGACCACAAGCAAACCGTGGAGGATCATCATGGAGACTTGTTAAATGTTTAATGCCCTGACTAAAAAATGCAATTTTGTTAATGCTTTTGGTCATTTTTTTGGTGAATTGTGGATTTAAATTAGGGCTGTCAATGTCTTCATTCAGTAAATATGAATGATTAATATAATAATCCTCTTATCTTATGAAGTCCATTACAATTAATCACATTATATTTGCTAGATTTGATTTTTTTTTTCATATGTGCATGTTGCATTACTCAGAGTGGAGAAAATAAACTTTATCAGAAAATGTTTATTACTTTCAATACTGGATTATTATTGTTATTTTTTGTTGACTTTTTCATGAAGTGAGCCTTAAATGTTATATGTGATTTCCACAGCTCAGCTCTCTATATACTGTACATCATTGACTTGATATTAGTCTGATTATAATGATGTAAACAGCACGGCTCACTATCACCAACTGTGCTTCTGGAGGACCATCGTCCAACACAGTTATCTCCAGGTATCTCCCCTCCTTGAGCACACTCACTAAACCTGGCAATAAACAGGTGAGTTGAACACCTGTTAGAGCAGGGGAACGTTTTATGCTGTTGAAACATCTGTTGTCCAATTTGCTTTCACTTTACAAATAAGTATATTTGGAAGTGGACCAAGACCACCTTCCTCAGAAGGTCTGAGTCCACTTCGCTGGAGTGTAGCAGGGTTTGAACAGTAGCGTTTACACTTGCTGAGTAATTGCAGGTTTATTTTAATCCAGTTACAACTACCAAATGTGAACACACCTTTCTGGTGCTAGACATACTCACCCCAATCCACTGGGTAGATAAAAACAGCATTGTAGACTGAATATATCATATATATTATAATAAATATACAGTGATAGTATACGTCATATCAGTGTTTCCCAAAGTGTTGACTGTAGCCCCCTGGTGTGCTGTGAAGGTACTGCAGGTAGGCTGCTAGAAGTCATTTACAATCAAAGAATCAAACTTTAATATTATTAATAAGGAGTGTAAGGATCTGAGGAGAACCTTACTATGATCATCTCCAGAATAGCAGGTCTTGTGGAGTGGTCCAGGTCCAGTTAGTGTCTACCAAAAGTGAGGACAACTTCCATTAGGATCGTGGGTACCTAAGACTCACTGATGCATATCAGAATCAGAATCAGAAAAAACGTTATTGATCCTGAAAGAAAATTGCTTGTAGAATGTAACGGATAGCACAAAATTTAAACCAAGTGTGGTACATCAGTCTTAAAACCTGTTAAAGCCAGCAGCCATAGCAGTAAATACACATATCACGTTGGAACCACGAGAAACGCTCCCTTTCTAATGAACCTATTTACATTGTTTCTTTGCTCATTTAGACAAAATAAACTAGTAAATATATAATGCGTACTACAATAATAATTTAATAAGAATAATTATCCTGTGTTCCCAAAAACCTGAATGCACCATCCCGCGTTTTATCCCTCAACCAGTATTCCGTATAGCCCCACCCTCCGGCGCTGGGATTGGCTAATAATTTTCACGTTCAAGGCAATCGGTGGATGCGCTTCAGAAAAGGTCCCGCCCTTGCTGTGCGGGGATTGGATGAGAATGTATAAGTCCGCGCTAGCTCGACAGGTTGCTTACGAGCATGGAGTACTAGCCAATCACAGCGCTGGAGGGCAGCCAATCGCTGCGAAGCTAAGCCCCGCCCCTTTGTCTACTCTCCATATGTACCACAGTCACGCTGAGCAGTGCGCTGGCTTTTCCTTTCAGCACAAAGCGATGGATTGACACATCAGTGATATTGTAGCGACAAACCACAGACCACCTACGACCGGACAACGTGGAAAAACGTTTTTTCCCTCTCAGCGTAATTTGTAATAATTCCTACATAGAAGTGTTTATTTCAGTCATGTCTGATCTAAGACACAGACATAGTGTTTCACAGGTGTGGATCTTAAAGACCTCTGTCCAGAAGCCCTCTCTGATTCCTCTGGACATCTGGACCGTAAGACTTCCAAATACTGTCCTTTGTTAAGGTAAGACTTTGATAAGAATTGCATAAAGGCATGTCATGATTCCTGACAGATGCTCATACAGCTTATTGATCCCTCACATGGGATCAGACAGTTAGTCAGGACCAGGAAGAAGCACCTGAGATTTGTTCTGATTTTTCGTGATTTACCGGGTGCAGGTTACTAGGTAGAGTAGCAGGGGCCATTTGGATATTCATCAGCTGCTCTGGTTTCTAGTGCCATTGCAGCAATCGTCATGACTAAGCCGTGACCTTGTTGGATGAATGCTGCCTCTGATATAACTGTGAGAAGCACATACTCCACATCTAAGTGGTGGCGGAGTCCAATCACGCTCAGTTTCTTCTCGTTCTGCTCCCCATCCAAGTGTTAGTCCTAGAGCAGGAGATGGACTGAACCTCCAGACTTATTAGGCCATTCTGACTTTACTGTTTTGTAGCACAAATCAAATAGACACATTATTTAGGGGCTATAATCCAACTAAGCTCAACTCAATTGGATTGAGAAGTGCATTTTACCCAGGGCTTTGCAAAGACTGCCAAATAAAGTTCCTTTCTCTCGACTGTTATAGGTGAAAAAAGACCACAGCCAGGTGATGCCCTTCTTCTGCTGCTTTTTGCCATTGTGGGATGAGTAAGTGGCCTTGACTTTAACACTGTGACCAGATGGTGTGTAGTGAGCGAAGCTCAGGCACCTCGGTGCCCAAAAAGGAGCCTCAAAGCCGCCGGAAGAGGAAATCCCGGCCCCAGGGCCTTCCTTCCCCAGCCTTGTGCTGCGCTTGTGGCTTGTGCATCATGCTTGCGGGCATCAACATCACTTTGGTTGGTGCCTTCGCCTTTAGCACGCTAATGCCCTCCGGCAACCCACCCATCATTATCGGACCCATCCTTCTGCTGGTGGCCTTCACTTTTTTTGCCGCTTGCTGCGTCTGCAGCCGGCTTCCGCCTGCACAGGGCTCCCGTCGATCCAAAGGAGGCTCTGGAGGTGGCGGCTTGGGATTTATGGGGCGGGGAACGGGGCTAGGCAGCGGAACGGCTGCATTTGAGATCGAAACCAGCGAACACACCATGCAGGATACTACAGCCGTACAGCTAAGCCCAACAAACTCCCCCAGCAACTCCTCGCATGGCTCTAGCCCAGAGCAAGAAGCTCCAGCCATAGCTGCAAATGCTAACATCCCAGCTCCGGATTACAACACACCTTCTAGGGCCTGCAAACTCTTCACCATGGAGGCTAATGGTCCTAACTCAGCCTCTGTTGCATTCTCAGCTTCCACAGGAGGCGGTGAAGCAGTCAGGTTAACTTTGCCGTCTGATGGCGTGGCTACCTAGCATGGGTGAGGCTAATGATCTTAGTTTTACAAAGTAACATACAAGGAGCTAAGGAATGTCCGTTAATGGCAGTAAGTGAAAAAACTCTGTAAAACATCCAGCTTTTCCTCGTTGAGGAAGGCCTGCTTACATTATTGAACTGTAAATACAATGTGGTTGGTCAGCCTAGTGGATAACACAACACAGAAGGTTGAAAGTTTGATTTTCTTTTTAAAACTAAACTAAAAACAATGCGTGGACTAGACTCCCAATGCTACGTTCCTCAGCATTGTAAGTCGCTCTCAATTAGAGTGACTCTAAATTCGTAAATGTATATAAGCTTCAGGATGGAAGATGTACTTGAAGCCACTTTATGACCCTTTGTTGGGCAGTAATAGGGACGGGTTGCACTGCTTTGGAATAAGTCTACATGGCACTTGGTTTGACAGAGAATAACAGCATGTGTGAAACATATTCAAATGGATTTTAGAAGCTCTTGGCGCATCAGAGCCCAAATGGAGGGATCTTCAGAAGGTGAAATTTCTGTGGCCTGCTTCACATGTTCGCATGTGCCACTGTTACTCATAGTATTCACAGTTTTGGAGCTTTGGACATGGACCAAGATGGGCGAGAAATACGATGGCGAGCCTCTCAGTGTGTCATTCCTCAGACTGAAAGCAAACGAGCAAATCTGAAACATCTCACGTTGTTTGAGGAACACATTTTCTTGTACAGTTTCACGTAAATCATGCCAGTGTTTCAAACAAAATGTCCTGTTGTGAAATGTGGACTTCTCCGTTGGATATAAGGCTGGTTGAAAACTCAAATAAGCCGTGACACTGTGTTATAAGCACTGCCGATTTTCTAAAGGAGAGATCCAAGCTGAAGTTATTAAGCATTTAGTAGCTGCATCTGTGTATGGAATGGCCAAAAAAAAAGCAAAAATCCAATTTTCTCTCCGACCTAAGTTATAAACTGTGTGCTTTCTGAGCTAACCACTAAAGCAGTCTTTGCTACATCAGTTACAGAGAGCTATTGGGTGACGCTGACACTATTTTAGTGATACATATTTCACTATTTTGTAATAGGAACCGTTCCCAAACTAAGACATTATTAAGGAGCTATAAGCCACTTCAACTGAAATGACAAGAAATCAGAAGAAGTCTTCATCACACTGTTGTTAAAACGGATAAAGCCATTATTTTATTGCTCCATGATCAATAAGGGCTGTACACACACTGATCTCTTCATCTTCAGATGCTTCAGGTCACTGTGTCTGTCTGGCAGTGTTACATGACTTCTGCTGAAATATTTCAATATTTGCTTATTGATTTTGTATTTCAATCCAGTTTCATGTATGCAAATTGTGTCTTTCACCTACTCAAACAAGAAAGTAAGTCTTGAGCCCAGTTTTCTTCCACAGAGGTCACCCGCAAGTAATTTTTGTTCAATGCTTTGATTGAAATGCAGCCGTGCTCATAGAGAAAGGGCACAGCAGAGATATCATCCTCTCATTACTGTGACAATTTGTAACCGATATGTTGGCTAATAAGAAGTAGCAGTGATCACTGTTATAAGAAAACCTCACAACTCATTTTTACATCATTTTTAAATCAATTTCTAATTGAAAATTTCCAAAATGTCTTAAATATTACTTAAAAAGCAGCTAAAGACTTAAGTAACTTAAAACTATAACTCTATAACTATAATGAGATAAAATGTCACTGACAGTAGTCAATGGCCATTTTCAACTTTTTTTAAATTCCTGAGAATGATAGACTGTTTTTGTCAATGTGCCTTTAAGAATTATATATGTGAATGAGCTAATTGGCTGCCCTGTGTTTGACCTCACTTTGAAAGCAGTCTGTGCTGAAATATTTATTATAACTTCAGTAGGAAAGGACGAGGCTAAATCACTGTAGTTTGACTTTTGCATATATTTGACTTGGATTTAAATGCGTATATATCACAAAAATGACAAATACAAAACATGCCATTTTTGGTGATTATTTCTCATTTATAGACTGAAAGGAGTTTAGAAATATTTAAAAATATTTAAAAATATTTTCTATATTATGGGCCCTTACGTTAGGAAAGTTATTTTCTATCTCTTCTAAAGTTATATAAAAAATATTAAATAATAATTTTTAATACTGACTGACACATAACAAGCCAGCTATGTAAAATATCTGTGATGAAATGAAATCTAACAAACCAGCAAAATAGCTGATCTATTAGATGTGTACTACCCAGCATTGTATGGGTTTGTTTTCTTTCATTCTGATTGATACTGTGAGAATGTAATTTGTTTACGCTTGTCCTGATATTTTAGTCAGTGTTGTACTATGAGTATTTTGCCAAGTAATGGATTGCATTGCTTGTACTGAGATTGTTACTCCATGGGAGTGTTTAAAAAAGTGTCCTTTGTCTACGTGTAAATGTCTTGAGTTTAGTTCTTCACAGTCTTTAAAAGCCACTGTAAAACAAAAGACCTGACCTGAAACATTCAGTCATTTATGATTCAGTCCAGACTGTAAAATAAAAAAATAAAGTGTGTGGAAGTACCTTCGGTTAGAAGGAGAAAAATCCATTTAAAATTCAATCTGTAGCACCAGCAGGAATCAGCACCACCAGACAGTGGACAGCGATCACATTGGGCCTTAGTGACGCTACAGCTTTTTACAGTTGCTAATAAACTTATTTTTTCAAATCCAAAAAACTTTTTGAAGATGAAATGAAGAATCACATTTTCTAGGGATGATACTGGAAACCAATCGGTGTCAGCAGACCTTTGCTTAAAAAACTATTAATTTCCTCCGGGATAATAAAGTATTTCTGATTCTGATTCTGATTCTGAAAATGTCTGCACTGGACAGATGATTAGATTTGACCGATATTTTAGACCAAATTTTGATGATGCTTTGACGTGCTTTGAATAAGCAGAATGTTTAAGTGACTCATTGCCTTCATTTCTACTCTCAAATTACCGCACGTTTAAGCTTTTAGAAAACGTTAAATGTAATCTAGGTAGACCCGCTCTTGCTGTAGGCAGGTATGCACATGAAACAACAATATAGGAACCGAAGTTCCACATTGGTGCATCCATAATATTTCCATTTTTTATCTGAAATGTTGCATTTGTTTATTCAAGCTCAGCCACAGGCCTCTATGGTCATATTTTTTGTATATTTTTCGCACAGCAGTGAGACTTCACAGTTATGTTACATCATAGCAGACGTAAATCTCAGGTTTTGTTCACAGTTCAGGATTCCTTCCTTGAATCAGAATTCTAGATTTGATTGTTCAGGTTAAGAGAACAAATACGGCCTGTAGGCTCAGACTCCTGTTGCATTTATTCACATTTATTCACACAAACTGAGTGGATTGATGAGCACAGATCTTGATGTTTACCAACACCAGCAAGGGTCCTCAAACCTGAGGAGCAGTGGGCAGCTATCGCGGCGCCCAGGGATCAGTGTAGCAGGAAGGTTCCTCTGTGGTGCCTCAGCAGGGACTTGAGCCCAAGACCTTTCAGTCTTAAGGGAAACGTCCTAACCACTGGGCCACCACTGCCTCTGATGAGTTGAACCAGGTGTGTTTGAGCAGGCAAATTACCAAACTATGTTGGACATTCCATACGGATGCACGGATTTCGACCAAAGTTGGTACATAGGTGCATCTCGTGCTCCTGAAGCCCGTAGTGCTACTTCCGTTTGTGTTTGATGCGTCATTTGCGTCATTTTCTCATGACCAAACCCTGCAAGTGCCCTCACAAACATATACACCCACACAGGAAAAACTGTTAACGTTATCTAAAAAAAATTGCTGTAAGCCGTCCCCCATCAGTTTCGCCTTCCGGAAATAAAATTTTCTATTGTTTATTATTTCTAAGTTTTTTTTGGGATGAGCGTCACCGTACGTGCTCTGTTCCTTTACCTACAAGTCCTGCTGTTACCATGAATTCCAAGTTCCACATTTCCCCTTCTCTGGGTACTATCCTTTCCCAGCAACGGCAGGTTCCCTGCTAGTTATACTATAAAAACCCTAGGCCATACTATAGCTGTCAGAATGATCATGCTGTTTTTCACAGATTTACGTGTTTTTTAACAGCTAGAACATAAACAGAACCTGACATCAAAGAAGGATGACCTCTTCGGGAGATAACGTTGAAACTAAAGCTAAAAGAAATTGGGATTCATATTCAGAAACAGGCTTTATGTTCAACCCTTTAATAAATGTTAGAGCAGAACGACTAAAATTTCTGTTACATCTTCACTGCTTGAGCTTTAATATGTGATGATATGTGATGCAACATTGACGTTTATTGTTCATAAATCTTTTCATGTCAGTTCAGCCAAGTAGTAGCTACAGTACGCTGTCACTCAGAGTGTGTTCAACCCTGATTCTGCAGGTCAACACCTTACAATGTTCTAACACTTACAATTTAACCCAATGACATAATTGTCTGCTGGGAATGTGCTGTGAGGACTAACGTGTCCAGAGTCAGGTGGGCTCCAGGACCAGGCCTGAGCATCACTGCTATAATCAGTGCTATCAGCACATGGTAACTAGTGCTGGTTAATGGAATGCTAGTTATACTGCCCAAAATGTAATGGAAATTATAATATAATGGTAAGATTTTGTATTGTGTAACGGATTAGAAAAGCATTTTAACATTTTTATCCTCATATGGCAGCTGTGGTAATATTGGTTCGAATCTTTTGTGTCTCAAAGCTGTCATTGGCCAATGCAGTCCCATGGTTCAAGTGACTGCCTAAATGACTGTGATATCAAGATCAAATGAAAGAGAGTTCCTCTAACATCCGTCCAACCAGAATACTATATCCTGTTAGGTATCGTTGTGCTTGAACTGTTGCATTTCTTACTGGGTGTGTTGTTTATTTCATTGCTTTTCAAATGATTCTTATAGTGCTTCACTACTTATTAGTGTCTCTCGTCAATCTGGAGAATATATAGGTCTGATTCAAATGTATTTATCGTCCGTTTTGGGTTGGAACATCTCATTTGGATAAATTAAAGAATCTGATTAAGATACTCTTAAAAATAGATTTGATAATTAAATTTTTTAAGATAATTTCTCTAATTGGGCAACAGCAATAAATCTGGCTTGATTCCACATTATCTTAGTTGTACAGTCAGTGTTAATCTAGAAATACTTGGTTCAAAATAATCAATTATAATTAGTTTTTTCCTTTAATCAACTTAGTAAATACTATGCAATTGGCATAATAAACAGATCTTCTGTGTGTGATTATAAATCCCTATATATTAACTTAAAGTTTTCTTAAAGAACTTAAAGAACAAATCCACACCAGCACTGATAAATGCAGTTTTATTTGTAGTTAAAATTTGTTTGTGTGGGAAGTAAATGTTGTGTTGCTGTTGCTAATTGCATGTATATGAAGTAAAGGTTTCATTTAACTAGCTAGGCAATCAGGCAGAAACCTTACAGGCAAAGAGGATACTCCAGAAATATTTACAGTTAGGCTTTACTGAAGGATTCAGTGTAAAATGGCAACATTTAAAGTAAAGAATATGTCACTTGAACGTCTGTTACCAGCTTTAAATGTCTGTATTTATGCAGATCTGGTGGAAGGTGAACACTAGTGAGTTTTTATTGATTTTGTAGTCAATTAATCATCTAAATAATTGTCCAATTATTTAATTACTAGATCCGGCCCGTTTGCGTTAATTGACTTGTTGCTGGAAAATGGCTTCAAACACCATTTGAGACCTGCAGGAAGTTATGGTTCAAAAATCAGTAGGGATGTAATTCATCAATTTGTATTTGTATTCGATTTGAAATCGATCTGAAAATAAAAATATAAAATAAAATAAAATAAATAAAATCTATGTGTTCATTCCACAATAATTTTTTTTATTTTATTTTACAATGTTGTTAACTGAGAATACTAATTTTTTTTATTGAATCCTGAAAAACACTTGTAATTGACCCTCATTCTAATCAGCAAATCAGTAAACTCGTTCAGACCAAATGCTCATCTTCTGAAGGTTTGCAGATGATGAATAAAAAACCAGAGACACATTTTGAGTGTGACCCCAAGAAGGTGATCTTCAAACTCTTCATGAAAAGAGTGACCAGCTGTTCATCCTCCTCAGACACGATGATTTAAAGTTATGAATTATACTCTTTGTGCTTGATACATTCAGAACAAAAATCACTTTTGCTTTTAACAAATGACTTTTTTTGTACTTTTTGGAAAAGTAAGTAAATTAATTAATTAATTAACACTAATTTCCCTATTAACCCATCTGTACACCTCTAACTTCCTTACATGAAGACTAACCATCACATAAAAATGGTGGTTGGTAGGTATAACAGCAGCAAAAAAAATGTGGTTCAAAGATGGCTGCCTTCCCATGACTTATCAATGAAACACTGGCTCTATACTTTATTAAATATTATGTACTTAGCATAAGCTCTGCTAAATCACCTACCATAAATATACATTAATTAATATACAATTTTCTAGATATTGTGATAGAGGTGTGACAGCCATTTTTATGTGTTTTTTCTGTAAAGAAGAGAAAACTCGTGGACTGGACGCTCATTTACAGCAGAAGTCAATGGGCAGTTACTGAACTCAGTGAATAAACCTTTGAAACTCTAGTCTTTCCACTATGACAGTGCACGTGTAAGACTGAGAAAATGTTTTTTTTATAAAAGCTGCTCCAGGAAGGTATTCTAGTTTTACCACACTGGAGCCGCAGAATGAAAAAGAGGCTGCAGTCACTTTTACTGAGTCTAACATTGTAGCTACACTGCTATGCTAATGAATTATCACTGATGCTTTACATTTCTGGATGAACCAATCCTATAGACGTGCTGGTTCATTTTCACATTTTAGTGTAAGGGGTGACACACTGTTTAGCACAGTAATCTTACAGGAAGAAGGTCCTGGGTTCGATCGCCAGGCCAGTCTCTCTGTGTGTAGTGTACAAGCTCTCCCTGCTTTCTCCGGGTGCTCCAGTTTCCTCCCACTGTCCAAGGGTTTGTTGTTTAAGATGGATTAGAATTGAGCATAGGTATGAGTGTGTGTGTTTGTGTGTGTGTGTCTGTGTGTGTGTGTGTGTGTGTGTGTGTGTGTGTGTGTGTGTGTGTGTGTGTG
>JBBIGC010021045.1:0-12669 GCA_037576955.1 Lepidarchus adonis | reverse complement strand
ATTACTGCCCCCACAGGTCAACACACAACATTACAGTCTGGACTGACTCATTACTGCCCCCACAGGTCAACAAACAAAATTACAGTCTGGACTGACTCACTACTGCCCCCACAGGTCAACACACAACATTACAGTCTGGACTGCAGATTGGTGCTTAACAGACAAACAAACATTAACTTAACATCATACTGAAGTCAAACAGGCAGCTACAATTTGACCTAAATCACACATTCAGTTGTCAAAGATTTGAATACCTGTGTGGACAAGGCTGTACTCACACCCCTCCAATTAGTACCATACTAACCACATGACAATCATTACCTATTGTTTCATAACCAACTTGATTACCCATACTAACCACATTCCATCATAAATCATCACACGTTTGTTCAGGACTGTGGTTTCTGACACTGTATGACATACTATTTCCTATGATCACAGACGACAGTACTTTGAATAGCCAGAAGCAGTGGCAGGCATCCTGGAGCACAAGTTTTGTCCATTTTCTTTTTCCCAGCCAAAAAGATTTCCACCCGGTTGGGACCTGACGGTTTGTTTATGCTGCTTGGCAGTAGCTGCCTCAGCGGAGCCGTATGAAGCAGACACGGGCAGCAGTGTAATCCTGTATGGTATCACTCTTAAGCAGCCTGCCACTGCAGACCCGCGCCTTTCACGGCTACATACTACAGCCACTCGAGCGTGAAATCGCAACGGTGATGCTTTAATACCTCCAGATAGCACCGCTACATCGCCCAGCCTCACTCTTTCCTGGCTTTCAGAGTGAGACGAGGTGCTGGTTGGGTGATGTACACACATTTTTTCCAAAGAAATATCTAATTCAGCCACACGCGGCCAATCTTGTCATCTCCAGCCTGGAAATCTCGCAAATCGGTAGCAGCTCACATCCGCGTCCGTTTGTGGAGATTTGGGGGTGAAAGGTAGACAAGCATGTGTATATCAATTCCGTGTGTGTCAGACAGGCTGTCTGAGGCTTTTGTCACGTCGACGGACAGATAGCTTTGGTGACTGTCAGGCCCTGAAGCGCTTTCACTGGATCCTGTCACTGAGGCCCTCGTCACGGCTTCAGATTCATTTCACTTAAATAAAGGAACTGATGTCCAAATTGGACTTTTTAAAACTGGGTCTCTCCTTTCTTTTCTCCCATCATCCCCTCTCTCTCTCTCTCTCTCTCTCTCTCTCTAGGTTTCTCCCAGACTACATTAGTGGAGATTTTGATTCCATTAAGGCAGATGTTAAGGCTTTCTACTCAAAGCAGGTATTTTACTTCTTTTCCCTTCAATCATCATGGTTGATTTTATTTATTCTTCTGTTTCTCACTTGTTCTCCTGTTTTCTTTCTTCTGCTTTTTATTATACTTCTCAGTTTCTCATTATCATCAGGATTAGGGATTTTTACCGTTACTACTACTACTGCTTATCGTTCCGGTACTTTTACTGTATTATTATCTCTACTTTTAGAAGCAAATAATCGGATAACTGCTAATCACTAATGTTATATTATGATATATATGATATTATGATATATATATATATATAATATTTAAATTTAAACACTAAATAAGGTGTTTATCTAGCATATGACTGTCATGTCATATTTCAATGTCTAATACATATTAAGTTAACTATCAAATGATTGTGTTTATACAGTTTTATGCAAAAGTTTGGGCACCCCTTGATAAATAACAGATTTTTGGTGATTTTGTCATTGAAAAGATGTTATCACAGTCTCTCTAGGACATGGAATAAATACGCAATATTTTCAACACACACTGATGCATAGTTACTTTTTCTGGCAACAACTAAATTGAACAAAAATAAATACTGAAAGCAATAATAATAACGTCAGAGCTTCTCCACACTCTGCTCTTTACACATTAACCCTGAGCCCAGTTAGTACTGGGTTTCAGTTCCCAGTCTTGGTACGTAAGTAAAGTTTATTTATAAAGCGCCTTTCACTGACAGATGTTAAAGTGCTGTACAGGAATAAAATACAAAGTTTAACCATAAAACCGTAAAATACAATATACTAAAATAAGAAAATCAGGAAAAAGTAAAAGCAATAAAAGGGGGAAAAATAAATAGCGAATAATATCAGGAAAAATAAAAACATTAAGAAAATGCCACATACAACTGTCTTTGAAAGCCCACTTAAATAAAAACACCCTTAGTTGCTTTAAGTGCTGACTGACGCCAGTCATAACAACTGGTTTGGTGGTTATATGGCTCTGGGGTCTGTCGGTGTTAGGCTCTGTATGTGAGCAGTAACATTTTAATCTGAATTCTAAAATAAATGGGAAGCCAATGAAGTGAGTATAAAATAGGAGTAATATGTGATCTGGGCTTAATCGGGATAAAAACCTAGCAGCAGTCTTTTTAACAGCCGTACTCCTGAGCATATTCTTCAATGATAGCCTTTCTGCTTCTTCTTCTACTGCATCATCTCCGGTTTCCTTTCTTCTTCTGCTGCTTCTTCACTCTTTAAAACAATGCTTCCTCTCTATTCTTCAACATGTGGTTCTAAGAAGAACCTTTTCATGACATGGAGAACCATCCTTCCCAAGATTCTTTAGAGAACAAAAGAAATTTTTTTAGAACTTTTGGCATTTTTTAAAATGTCCTTCTTTTTCCTTCTCTCTGTTTAAATACATAACTGATTAAAAATATATTATTGATTAATTAAAAAAAAATATTCTACTTGAAAATCAATGACTGACAAATTTCTTTTAGAATATATACAGAATTACACAGCAAAAATGCATATACTTCTAAAAAAAAATTGAATATTGTGAAAAAGTTCAGTATTTCTTGACATTCCTTTCAGGAGGTAAAATCCATATATCATATTGAGTCATTACACATATGAGTGAATTGGTATTTTGACGATTATGGCTTTCAGATGATAAAACCCAAAATTCACTGTCTCAGAAAATTAGAATATTACAAAAGATCAAGATTCACTTCAGTCCACTCCTTGTGAAGCTCCCCCAAATTCTTGAATGGATTTTACTCGTCAACCTTCTCAAGGCTACAGTTGTCCATGTTGTTGGTGCACCTTTTCCTACCTCACGTTTTCCTTCCACTCAACTTTCTATGAATTTGATTGGATACAGCTCTGTGAACAACCAGCTTTTTTAGTAATGACCTTTTGTGGCTTTACCCTCCTCAGTCTCCCAGACTGAGACCCTTTAAAGGCTCAGGAAACTTTTGCAGGTGTTTTGAGTTAAATAGCTGATTGGGATGTGACACCATGACTTTCCAAGATTTAACTATTTCTCAATATTCAAATTTTCTGAGACAGTGAATTTTGGGTTTTATTATCTGAAACCATAATCATCGAGATTCCAAGAAATAAAGGCTTGACATATTTCACTCTATGTGTAAGGAATCTATATAAAATACAGATTTCACTTTCTGAAAGGAATATCAAGAAATATTTTAGAAAACTTTTAAAAAATAAGAAAACTTTTCCACAATATAAATTTTTTTTAGATCTACCTCTATTTATTTATTTATTTATTTATTTTTGTGCTTTACATATATAAATACGGTGTAAAAAAAAATGACTAAAATAAAATGACAGAAATTTAAGTTCTTCAAAATGTGTCAACATAGTCAAGCCCACATTCATTTTCCATGTGTATCATTTTTGTTGACAAGCAATCAGGGTCCAGCTCAGGGTGGTGTTTGGAACCCAATTTATTCCCCTCGTACTCATTTCCTCCATGAGTCTAGCTTTCATTGGACGTCCTTTCCTTTTACACACGGTCATCACCACTGTGTCCAGGTAATACTCTCACCTTAACCTCGGTTGAAAGGTAGAGGCTAGTCTCACCTCTACAGAGGGACTTATTGAAATCCCCATTTGAGCAGGAACCAATGGGTCGCCCAGCGGTGCCATATTTACAAAAAGTATAAAAAATACAGACAATTTTATTCACTGTTTCTCACACTGCAGTACAGTGAGTTCTCTTTGAAATGAAACATGAACTTCATTATTGCCCACCCACAAACCTACCCCTGGGATTCACACACCTACAAGCACAAGCCACACGCTCAGGGAACCTGTTTCCCCCCATATATCTCTCTAGTACATTCAGCAACACTCTGCATATACAGTATAAGCTACAGACATTACAATATGGTATAATTAATATGCTATATTATTATTATTATTAGTAGTAGTAGTAGTAGTAGTAGTAGTATTAATGAATAAATGTGCTTGCTTTGCAACAATCCATACAAATATGGTATTTTACTGTTAACATATTTCATTTTACTCAATTTGTTTAGATTTGTATATTTCTAATTTATTTATATTTTCTAATATATATTGTTCAATATTTGTTAGTATTTTAGATTTATTGCGTGTGAAATACTAGCCTTTTTTATATTTTTTTATATTAAATAAATAAGGTGTGTGTGTTTTAAATACTGGCAATATCATGATATGGCCAGAAAATCATATTGTGGCCACAATTTATCACAATAACAAGAAATGTTGTCATATTGCCCAACTCTAACTACTGCTAACTAAATAAATACTTCCATATACTTTATGAATATTCATGCTTTATTTCCCAAGTTAATTTCAGCTGGTGGAATTTATTTGAGATGCCGGATTTCGAGGAGCAGGTTGATCCCCACTGTCCCGCCCTCCCGTATCCCCCCCACCCCCCCCGCCATTTTTCTAGCAGCAGGAGATTTGATCGTGGGAAATGTGCATCGCTCTGAAGAAAAATGGCACGTCAGATGCAGGAGGCGAAGTGCTTTAGCAATGCAAGAAAGCTCACCAAGATCCATTTTGTCTACCGACTTTCGCAAGAGAGCATGAGCGCAATGGTGCATAGCTGCATATCTGAATGTGAATGAAGGGAAAAGCAGGCGGAAAGCCAGCAGTGTTCTGTAGGGGATAAAGGGGAGATCACACTGCAACACGAGCGAGTTCCTCAGCTGACATTCGCCAGTCGGGCTTAGTGCTTCCTGCCGCGAATGAGAAGTCACCTGGATCGGAGCAAGTAGACGCTTCTATTGAAGCAGAACTGAGCAGCAGTGTTCCCCTCAGTCCGCACAGACACTCTGAACAGCTCCCCCAGTGAGACACACCATTTACACACACAGCAAAAAGCCCTGTTCAGGTGTGTGTGGGAGGTGGAGGTTCACACTTTACACTTTTATAAAAAACTTTCTGCGTTCGGTTTTAGCCCGGCCTCGCGGTTTCATCACTTCCACTTACGCAGCCAGACAGATGTGAAGGAAATTCTATCATATGGACCTTTTAAGGTTTGAATTTTGCAGTATTTTCCAGCCATGGTCCTGGAGGATCATTACCCCGCCCATTTTAGTACAAGCCCAATTTCAAAAAAGATGGGACGTTGTGTCAAATGTAAATAAAAACAATGCAATGATTTGTAAAACTCAAACCCATATTTTACTCGCAATAGAACATAAAAATATCAATTGTTTCAATTCAGTCAACATACTATTTAAAGAAAAAAAACTTTTTTATTTCTTTTTATTTAATAGCTCAAAAATAATGGGACAGAGCCATATGGCTACATTGTGTCCTCATAAACATCTAGGAACCAAGGAGACCAGTTGCTAGACTTTTGGGCGAGGAATGTTGTCCCATTCTTGATTCTAGATCGGGGTGTCCAGCTCCGGTGCTGGAGGCCGGTTTCCAGCACAGTTTGGTGATTTCCCTGATCAAGCACATCTGGTACAACTCACCTGTTAATCGCCAGGTACAGGGAGTGTGTTTGAGGAAGGGAACTACTCTGCAGGACACGGCCTCCAGGACCGACTTTGGACGCCCCTGTCCTAGATGCTCAACAGTCCTGGGTCGTCTATGTCGAATTGGTCATTTCATGATAAAGTATTTATTTTCACTCAGTGAAAGGTCTGGACTGCAGACGGGTCAGTTCAGCCTCTTCTACTCAATCATGCCTCTGTAATAGATGCAGTATGAGGTGTAACATTGTCTTGCTGAAATATGCAAGGCCTTCCCTGAAAAAGATGTTGTCTGGCTGGTAGCATGTGTCACTCTAAACACACTTCCACCCAAGACAATGATGTGTTGGCACCAGTGTTAGAACTAACACAATGGGCTAATTAAATTTCTTTTTCAATTTTAATAAACTTTAATAAAACGCTCAGAAAATGCAATACAGAGCCTCAGGTGGGTGAATGTCTCCCTCTGGTGGACTGACAGAGGAATGGCCTCAGGGCAAAACACAGTAGACGCTTATGTAAGGGGTTTCATAAGGACTTAAAACACGCAACGATGAACGGAACCCATTCAAAGACCCCTATGAAATTATTCTTCAATCTCTTCTCCCATTTACCATCTTTCATAGAAACCAATTTCATTGAACTAAGCATATGTAGTTGTTTTTTTGTTAAAAGCTGCCAAACAATTCTCTGTAGAATACAAATGTTTCTTTAAGAAGTTGATTGAAGATACGATCACAACAGTGTAACGACAGAAAGAGCAGCAGAGTACTAAGAAAACAATAAAACTGACCTTTTCTGAATTTCCCTTGATTTGCAGAACTGCAGGTTGATCGAAACAGCTGACCAGGACCTAACGGACTTCACTAAGTGCCTGGACATAATGGTGAAGGAGATCAAAAGGCAGCAATTACAGGTACAACTTCACAAAGCTCATCAGTGGAAAATCAATCTGCAGTGTGTTCTGGGTTTGTCTCTAATCTAATCACCTACCCACTCCAACTTCAGGCCTGAAAAAATATTTATCCTAATCAATAGGTTTCTCATACGACCTTCAAACCGAGCATTCGGTTCATATCTGTGTAATATCTCACAAGTGAAATCATTCTGAATAAAGGCCATTTCTCTCATCACTCACTGTGCAGTAGTTTCATGATCTTTAATAATCTAAATATTGCAAATATTAAAAAGTTATTGAACTTCTAAAGTTATTCGTCTTGATACTGAAGCAGTGAGAGTCAAAGCCTTATATCCCTCAGATGGTTTGACAGAATTCATGATATAATTCACATGTTTTTGTTCATACCCAGCATGCATCATGTACAGTGGGCAAAAAAGTATTTAGTCAGCGACCAATTCTGCAAGTTCTCCCACTTAAAAAGATGAGAGAAGCCTGTAATTTTCAACTATGAGAGAGAAAATGAGAAAAAAAAATCCAGAAAATCACATTGTCTGATTTTTAAAGAATTTATTTGCAAATTATGGTAGAAAATAAGTATTTAGCTCCTACAAACAAGCAAGATTTCTGGCTCTCACAGACCTGTAACTTCTTCTTTAAGAAGCTCTTCTATCCTCCACTCGTTACCTGTATTAATGGCACTTTTTTGCCCCACTGTGAATACATGATGCAACCACTATGAATCCCCATGGCATCTACCAATCCCGCTAGCCTAACCACTGAGCTTTGAATTTGAATTTATTTGTGTATCCATATATTGGCTGGCTTTTGAGCTGTCCATGCCATTGAAACATCAAAAAAGCCCCTTGATTACAGATTACAATAAAACACACTTGTGTTTCCATATATTGTGAATGTGTATATTGTGAGTCTATGGGATATTTTTTGTAGAAACTGCAGGCATTACTGAAGGGTTTCACAGAGGTTTGAGCTGATGAGATGTGAGCTTCTCGGAGTAAACAAATGCAAATGTTTCAGGTCTCACAGTTAATGGGTGTGTTTGCACAACAAAAGCAGGAGAACAAAACCTCAGCAGGGGTGCTAGTAGGTGTGAGGTCCAGGAATTTTACGCAAATTTGCACAGGTTTAGTAAATCTAGTGATAATAACATGAGGGGCGCTCAAAAATTCATTAAATTCATCAAATTTATTAATTCTTTTGTTGGAAATAGTGAATGTGTCATGATGGATTTAACTCCATCTGGTTTTCATGTTGTTGGACCATCAAGGAAGCTTTAAGGGGAAGAAGATTTAGATGATTAGACTACATCTTTGTCATTGTCCAGATTGAGTAGCATCCAACCAAAAATTTAGAGAATAGTATAAATGACAGGAAAATGAAGTAAAAACAGCTGTGCATCAATGGTTAGGAGCTCAATCTAAAAACTTTACTGATAGCATTAAAAAGTTGGTACGATGTTGGGAAAATTGTATCAAAAAGAAGGAGACTGTAGAAAAGTGAGGTTATTCGTCTTTTTGTCATATATTTTAAATTAAACATTTTATTTAACACAGAAACTTTTTAAACAAATATGAATGAATGAGTGAAAGAATATAAATTTAATTTATAGAGCACCTTTCTTATAATAATAATTTCTCAAAGTGCTTGACATAAAACACAAAGAAACAGAAATAGTAAAACAAGAAGAGCGATTGAAAAAATGAATATGATAAAAATGTATGAGCTAAAAAGCAAAAAAAAAGATTATAATAGGAAAGGGATGATAAAAGGCTCTTTTAAATAAAGCTAGTAACGGTAGCTGCCCTGGCGAATGTTATTTGAAAGTATGTTCCAAAGTGCATAGAAACAAAAAGCTGCTTCTCCAGACATTTTGAAACCTAGGCTCAATTACGAGTGTATTCTCTTCAACGTTCAGTAATGTATGATGGTGCTGATCCATGAAGAGCTTTAAAAAGCAGTAAAATAATTTTAAATGCTAAGTGAAACCAGTAACAGTGTAATGAAGCTAAAACAGCCGTTGTGTTTTCTCATTTTTCCATGTGTCAATCTTCTGTCTACAGCATTGTGAACAAGTTGTACTTTTTTAATCCTGTTTTTCTAGAATCCTGTGAACAGTGCCTTACAGTCATCTAGTCATGAGAAAATAAAAGCATGGGTCAGTTTTTCCACATCTTGCTTTCTTAAAGTCTGACTTTGAAGATGAATTGGAATAAAGCTGTTTTCATGAAAATATCAATGTGTTGATATGTTTTGGCTGCAATTTAAATTGTAAATCACATACACAGTCATGTGAAAAAGTGATTCCCAATTTCTTATTTGTTTCCATGTTTGTCACCAGTTTGTGTGACAAATATCACACAAAAAAGTGTTTTTTTAAGTAAAGGATTTTATTATCAAGGGGGAAAAAATCCCAAAGTACCTGTGACAAGTGACAAATTGATTTCCCCCTAAACATAATACTGATAGATTTCTCAAAAAATCTCAGGTTCTTTTAAAGTCAATTGATGAGGCATGAAAAATGTCTTTTAGAGATTTATTATGGACCATTAGCAACAACAACTGTAATCAACTGTTTGCAAAAACTTGCAATGAGTCTTTACAGCTGTGGAGGAATTTTGGCCCAAACTCGTCTTTGCAGAATTGTTGTAGTTCAGACACGTTGGAGGGTTTTTGAGCAGGAACCTCATTTTTAAGGGCACACAGCATCTCAATAGGATTGAGGTCAGGACTTTGATTAGGCCACTCCCAAGTCTTCATTTTGTTTTTTTAAGCCAATCAGAGGAGGACTTACTGGTGTGTTTTGGATCATTGTTCTGCTGCAGAACCCAAGTTCACGAACAAATGGTCGGATATTCTCCTTCAGGAGTTGTTGGTAGACAGAAGAATTCATGGTTCCATTTATCACAGCAAGTCTTCCAGGTCCTGAAGCAGCAGAACAGCCCCAGACCATCACACTACCACCACCATGTTTTACTGTTGGTATGATGTTCTTTTTCTCAAATGCAGTGTTAGTTCTACACCAGATGTAATAAGTCACACCTTTAAAAAGTTCAACTTTTGTCTGATCAGTCCACAAAGTATTTTCCCCAAAAGTCGAGAGAATCATCAATATGTTTTCTGGCAAAATTCAGATGAGCCTTAATGTTGTTTTTGCTCAGCAGTGGTTTTGGTCTTGACACTCTGCCATGCAGGTCATTGTTGCCCAGTGTCTTTCTTAGGGTGGAGTCATGAACACTGACCTTCACTGATGCAAGTAAGGCCTGAAATTCTGTGGATGTTGTTGTGGATCTTTTGTGAACTCTTGGATCAGTTGTCACTGTGCTCTTGGGGAAATTTTGTCGGCCGGCCACTCCTGGGAAGATTCACCACAGTTCCATGTTTTCACCATTTGTGAATAATGGTTCTCACCGTGGTTCTTCACTGGCGTCCCAAAGCTTTAAAATGGCTTTTCCAGACTGATAGATCTCAATGACTTTCTTTCTCATTTGTTCCTGAATTTCTTTGGATCTCTGCATGATGTCTAGCTTTTGAGGATCTTTTGTTCTACTTCACGTTGTCAGGCATTGTCTTATTTAAACGATCTCTTGATTGAGAACAGGTGTGGCAGTAATCAGGCCTGGGTGTGGCTAGAGAACTCAGGTGAGATGAACCACTTAAAAATTATGTTTTAACAGGGGGAGCAATCACTTTGTCACACAGGGTTTGGATTTTGTGTTTACTTGTGTTTTCTTTGACTAATATTTAAATTTGGTTGATGATCTGAAACATTTAAGTGTGACAAACATGGGGGAAAATAAGTCTTCAGGAAGGGGGTAAACAGTTTCACACCACTGTAAAGTTATTAAAACAACGTTTTTACACTATAGTATAATAAATGCAACCAACCTAGCATTAGTTCTTACTTTAGCCATCAAAGGAAATGAGAAACAGGGCTTCCCAGTCTTCAAACTGCAGTACATCAGCTTAGAAACTACTGCAGTGTCACTGTTGGAGGTGAGGTTGCCCATTTCATGCCCAGCACTTTTGGAAAAGTCAGTAAAAGTCCAGCTTCCAGCCAGTGTGGAGTAAGAAGCAGCCCTGAACAGCATGGTGAAGGCCAAAAGAAAACCCCCTGTCCAGTAAGAGGTTGAGGAGCAGCTGAGTAGGTTCTCCCAAGGTCGTGGCTTTTGTTTTTCTCTCCCTTGCTTCTGTAAAACATCCTTGGCTTTGGGAAAGACGCTGTATAAATTCTTGCAGTTATTGCTTCCTATGCTTTGCTGAAGCGAAGAACTCGAGCTGACTGGGAATGTGGGTATGAAATCACAAGCCTTTGGACAGTGGGAGGAAACCGGAGAACCCAGAGAAAACCCACATAGTCCTAACCAATCCACCCCCATGCTACCTGCTGTTTATTTTTTTATTTGTTTGTTTATTGATCTATTTATTGATCTATATTATTTATTAAATATTTTTAAATTATCTATTTATGTATGTATTTATGTATGTATCTATTTAATGTATCATTCATCTATCAATATATATTATTATTAAATCATTTTTCATTAATTATTTATGTTTGTATCTATTTACATATCTATTTAGTGGTTGATTTAATTTATCATTCATAGATTTATATTACTTATTCATTCTTTTATATATTATATATATATATATATTTATGCATGTATTTATTAATGTATCTATTTTCATTTTATTTATTCATTTAAATTATCATTCATCTATATTAAATCTTTTTAAAATAAATCTATTTATTTATTTACTTATTTAATCATTCATTAAACTATCAGTCTCTGTAATTTATCATTCATCTATTGCTCTATATCATTTATTACATTTTTAAAATGTATCTTTATTTATGGATTTATGTAAAAGTAAATGAAATGTAAATTTATATTTATTTACTGATTGATTTAATTTAACATTCATATATCAATCTATATATTTTTTTAAATGTAAAATTATTTTCATCATTTGTTCACCTATCAATCTCTGTATTTATAATTTTTTTCCAACGTCCTCCCATTTCTTTAAGTCTACCCACGTGTCCTCCAAGTCAAACCTGCCACCTCCTCTTTTGGTGGGGGGAGAGGGAGGGCCATCCTACCCGCCTACAGAAAGCAAAGTCAACCCTGGTCTCTTGAACTCCCAGCCACAGAAATCTGTAGGGACCAAACTTGGAATTTTATGATGACAGGGTCAGTGATTGGACAGTTGCACCACTCTGGAGATTAACAGCACTTTTTTAGCAGCAGGTGTAGTTTACACCGAACGTTCCCTGATCAACGGAACAGGAAAATCATTGAAACCACATTACAGTAAAAATCTAAACGCTTCTGTGATGTGAGACGCACACTTTGGCTACAAAATGAGGAGAAATGTTGAAGAAAAGTGTAGAAAAGGTTGAACAATGTTCACAACAGAGTGTGGTAATGTGAAATATTACGCTTTCGCTTGCTGAGGTGTCATGTTTAGTGTGGTGTGCCGCCTGCGGGATGGCAACATGAAATAAAGACGCTGAACGAGGCCCAGTAGAGCGAGGCTGTGGAAGAATGATTCTACAGGAGCTTAGATGTCAGGCCGGAGGTGGAGAGGAGGTTTGCTTTGTTGGGTTCTTTAGTTCTTCTTTGGGGAGATAAAGTGTATGTTTTCATCCCCATACCCCCACACCTGTGTACCTGAGCTGTCGGCTTTAGCATCACAGCATCCCACAGGCTGTCAGAGAGGACACTGCGTTTAGGTGTGTGTGTGTGTGCGTGTGTGTGTGGCACTTTCCTTGCCTCCTCATCCTCATCATTGTCCAGTTGTCTGTATCCCTCCAACTGTCTGCCTGAGTGTGTGAGGCTGAAATCACAGCCTTTGTATGAGTTTTACTGTATCTGGACATAGTTAGACTTTGTACCAGTTTGAGGAACTGAAGACTTCGGTCAAGATCTGCTGCTCCACCAACATCCTACCAGAGCTGAAGATCATCCTCACACCAGTAAACCTAGACTTCAGTTAAGA
>JBBIGC010021037.1:0-12669 GCA_037576955.1 Lepidarchus adonis | reverse complement strand
CTTCTCTTCTCTTCTCTTCTCTTCTCTTCTCTTCTCTTCTCTTCTCTTCTCTTCTCTTCTCTTCTCTTCTCTTCTGTCGATACCAAGCTACTCTCTTGTTTAGCCAGATGACAGCTGACATATGAGAGCATGGCGCTATTTGCGGCACCTTTACATGTCAGAGTTACACCGCTCAGGTGTGTTTGTCCATGTGTGCTTGTGTATCTCGATATGGTAACACCACCCTACCCAAGCAACTGCCCAATAAACTCTGTTGCTCACAAAGCACGAGGTAAACTGAGGCGCCAAGGAGTGCGTGACAGCCAAACAGCGATTACCTTAGCTGCTGATCCCTCTAGAGCCGCAAGTGTAGTGACGCTGCCAATCAATGACTCTTCGTGTGGAATTTCAACGTGCGGCTTTTGTCTCACAGCATGAGTGCTGGGATGCTGTTTCCTCACTTTGCACCCAAGGCTATTGTGGTACCACCACAAAGTAGCAGAGGTGATAAATTATTTCAGCAGCAGCACCTTACGGGTCAGCTTTCCCAAGTCTGCGGCATCAAACAAGGCCTAACACAAAGGCTTTATCAGTGTAAAATCAACAGTAAGACACATTGTGTATATGAGGTTTTGAGTTCAGGTGTTGGTCACTTCCACAGAATTAATACATGCCCAAAAGTATTAAGTATTTGGCTGTGGAGCAGTGGAACTGAGCAATGTTTTATAATTTGAGGTCCAGAGCTAATCATTCAACCTCAGTGCCTGAACTCATTGGCTGAATGCAATCATAGCACAAAAACATGTTTCAACATTTTACAGTTCTTCTCAATTGCTTAAACACAATTCTTAAAATTATGACTCAATTTCCCAAAACTCTAAACCCAAATCCTTAACTGCTTACTCAACCACTGAAACATCCACTGTTCATGTCAAAACAAACTCTCCACTCAAAAGCATGTAATCTGACATCTAAATCAAACTCTTCAATAATTATACAAAACGTATATACACATACACTACATACACAAGCAAATACATAGACACTACAAAATAGGACTTTGAATAAATAGCACTTATGGTTTACTGTTTACATAACACACAATATAAAGACCCAACACATATACATTTTCATACTTAAAATTCTTGATAGATTGTAGTCATAAGCTGAAAAATGACATCAACTGTAAAATATGCATCGGATAAATAACATAGAATGCAGTACATTAAAAATGACCAATATCAAATATCAATATGTCATTACATTAAAGGCATTGCTGTAACAAAATAAAAAAAACCCCAAAAAACATTCATCCCTTCTCTGGTCTGAGTCACACCATAAAGTCTCATCAACATCACAGGCTATGTGAAGCCAAGCCAGGAAGTGGGAGAAGAAACCCCTTGTATGTTTAATCCACCTGGCAAGTCTTAACTGTAATGTCTGAACAGGCCTCCTCTATAGCCTGGAGGAGGTGAACACAGATGTAGGGGTCTCAGTCGTAGACCTTCCACTGTCATGCAGAAAAACTCTTCTATGGGGTTTATATGGGAGAATATGCAGCATTTTTTTTCGCTAAATCTTGGGTTGTCCATAAACCAGTCTCGAACTACAGCATTTCCATGGAAACTGACATTGTCCCAATGGCTGCTGTGGCCGTACGGGTTCCTTCTGATCTAGTTGATATCTCTCAGACCATTGAGGAAAGCCAGCAGATGCTAAGTGTTGTATGGACCAAGGGTGGCATGGTGGTGGACCCCTCTGTGGCTGATGGCGGCACATTTCCTCCTTGCTGGTCAGGGAAATTCACAATAGCTCGGTGGCCAGTTATGTTCCTCCCCCTTCTCTTCCTTTTGGTAAGGATAAATTCCACTTCATTAACAAAGATAGAGTTTTTTCTGGCATCTATGCACAATATGACCTATACTACAGTATATACACTGCTGCGATACGTAAATATACTCAAATAAGGTATGAAAAACCATACTTGCACATATTCCACGCGTTGGTCTTTGACTCTATCAGAGTTCCTTTCAAAAGGAACACAATAGGTCTGTTTCATCAGCCTGTTCTTTCGAAAAATGCGGTCAACTGTTGAGATGCTGACGGAATCAGTGCTGATCCTCAATGACTGTCCTTTGTATCTCACACAAGTGAATCAGATCGTTGACTATGGCAGCCATCTTCTGCCTCCGTTAGAAGGTTGCTGTTCAGTTCTGCAATATAGTAATAGAATTACTGATAGAATTACAGTATACCATCCATTTTACAAGAAAGGAGCACACAGTAACTTCTGTATGTAATATGGTACAGTAATACAATGCATTTCAGAAAGCATACAATACATGAGGAGGGAGATCATCTGTAATTATCCCCCACTCCTACTGAAGAGAGCACACGTGGACAGAAAGCTGCCTGATTTCACCTAAGGAACTGCAGATGCCTCTTCACATTGAACTCCTGATCTTATTTGTTCATAGTTTTTTCTTTTTTTATCGCTCTCCTGTGTCGACCAGAGGAGGATGGGTTTCCCTTCTGAGCCTTGGTTCCTTTCAAGGTTTCTTCCTATAATTAGGAAGTTTTTTCTTGCTTCTGTCGCCTTTGGCTCATTGGGGCTCAGACCCAGATTCTATATTGACTTGACTTGACTTGACAATAGAGCAAACAGCTACAGTACTTGTATGTGCTGTAAGAGCACAGAATACTGCACTCTAATGTTATAACAGAGAGCAGTATGTATATTACTCTCTGAAGCTTCCATTATAAAGGCCAACTCTTGGCTGCAACTCTTTGCCCAGCTTGCCTTATGGAAGAGCATGGTCAACTACAGTTGCATGAATCTCCTCAGAAACAACTTGTCTCCTTGTCTTTCCTCTTCCTCTTCCTCTTCCTCTTCCACTTCTGTGTCCCCTTTCTCTACCTTCAGTTCTTTGTAGATCCATTTTTCCAATCCAACTGACACATGGCCCTTTTATCTAAAAAGGTAAGGTTCTGATTGTGTGAACAATTCTGACTGGCTGTGTTTTCTTCTGGATAATTGTGTGCCAATTGGTGTCAAGCTGTGCTGTCTGGAGTGTACCATATTGACTACATTTCTAATTGAGCACATGGTTCAGGCAGTGAAAACTGAGAGGATTAGTTAAGGAGTGGACTGTGTATTAGTTAACCAAATCTAATACACCTGTCAAAACATTGTGCATTCATTATGGCTTATTTCCTACATTCAGAGGTCACCTAGCTCTCAAGTTTGTGGATGAATTCACTGATTTATGCATCAAGAAACAGTGAAACACTCTATGACAGGAAACATAAATCACTACAAAGAGATTGTTTCCAATGAATGTTTCTACTGAATAGCTCACCTTCAGTACAAACACCACAAAAGTGAATCTATAGTTTGAGTGATTGCCTCTTGACTAATTTTATATCAGCTTACTTGGTTTAGTTGTGAAACTGGCTAAAAATAAAACGAATTAAATTGAACTATTGATAATTACATGTTGATTATTTTAACTGCAAGCACATGCTCTAGATCAGTGATTCTCAATTATTTTCTGTTATGCCCCCCCTAGGAAGAAGAAAACATCTCGCACCCTCGACTATAAATAGTATAATTTGTCTATAAAATTGTTATAAGTTCACCTCTGCATAACACTGTATCCTTATTAACGTATAAGAGAATAAAAAAAGAAAGAAATATGGACCAATTTACAACAAAGAATACACTTCGTGTCTACACTTCATACGCATGCTCAGTGCAAACAAAACCCCTACACCACCGAGCGAATGCTCCCTCGCACACTCTGCCAATGAGAGCGCCACTGCCCCTTAATGCAGTGGAGTGGTATTGCACTTTATTCTAGAACAGTAAAAAAAAATCAAAATAGAAAAAAAAAAGCATGTTCCCCGAGGTCAAACGCGCCCCCCTTGACGGAGCCACGCCCCACTATTTGAGAAGCACTGTTCTAGATCAAGGCATCATTAAATTTAAACCAATTATACTTGTCTAAAATTAGTTTATTCTCATGCTAAGTAATCCCAGTTTAAATATTACTGAGTCAAGCATTATGCATGTCTATAAGACTGCCATGACATAGTTTTCTGATTTAAGAGATGGACGATGTCCATTGACATTATGAACATTGATACTGTAGAGGCACATGATGAGTGTTTACGGTACTTGCAGTACTGGAAGAACTTGATTAAAAAGTGACTCTCAAAACCTGTCTTGGTCCTGACATGAGGGTCTCCACTATAACTCATTACCCATTGCAGCCTTAAATTCAGGCTACAGCAAGATTCCAGTAACAATGACAAAAGACTGAAACCTTTCACAGGACATTCCAAACAAAACACACCACAATAAACAGGTATCTCCTGAACTCTTCTCAGTTGCATCATCACCCTGAAAATGCAAATACTCTGCTGGGAGCCATATTGCTGCCTTAGATATTTCCTAATCTGACTCTGGGTTTAAAGGGGTTGGAATGTGAATATAAAAACTGACAGTACTTAGTTCCAACTATGAGAAGCATTGATGGTAACACAGTATATGTTGTTCATGTCCTGTGTACTATAGCCAATTGATTAGAATATATTGTACAATGCACACTTTATATATTGTGTAGCATACTGTATATTTTGGCTGTGTACTGTACATAAGCACATATGCACATTAAACAACCACACTATGGATAAATGCACCCACCTTACATTGCACTGTATACTCTAAACTACAAGTTGCACTGTACTAGTTTACTGTATGTCACAAATATTGTATATATAAGAGTCTATACATACAGTACACAACATATTTAATATGCACAATGATCATTATTTATATATATACATATATGACCTGTGTAATATACACAGTGTATATAATCTAGCATTTTATATCTAGCTATTATACATCATTCTGTATATCTGCATACTGTATATTGTATCATACCATATAATGTATCATATGTAGCATACTGTTCCATATGTGACAGGACATGACAGGACTTGGTACAAAAAATGATTTTGCCCATTTTGGGAAAAGATTTTGTAGAATGTGAAAAAACAGGAATCTATGATTTGTTAAGTCTCCTTAACCCCATCTTTACATGTAGACACTGTTATCACAGTCTCTATAGGTCATGGAATAAATACACAATATTTTCAGCAAAAATTGATGCAAAGTTACTTTTTATGCCATGAATTGAACAAAAATAAAAAACCAAAACATTATTATGGCACTGTGTATTTTTCCATGTCCTAGATAGACTGTGTTAACATCTTTTCAATTATAAAATCACCTAAATCTGTTATTTATCAAGGGGTGCCCAAACTTTTGTATAAGACTGTATATACCCACATGCTACCATTTTAGATTTTTCAGACACATTTTTCTGTGTTTGCTGGTAATTTATGCAATTCTGTTGCAGCAAACAATCTTAAATGGTACAAATGTTAGAGTTTACAATAAATAAATCACTCATAAATAAAATGTTTATGTCACCAAACACTGAAATATTGTGTACTTTCCCCCAAGGATTAAGAACCTGGTGAAATTCCAACTTTCCTGCAGCAATGGAAGTCAATGAAGCCTTGAAGGTTAATGTAAACAATTCCCACAGGTGCCCCAACTTCTGCTGATGACCTAGAAACCCCTCTGGGTGAACAAAGGAAGCGCTGGAGCACATTGTTCCTCCATCCTCTGATGAATTATTAGCACAATACTGTAGAGCAGGATGTAGTACTGTATATGGCCAAGATGTAGAGGAAAAGGAAAGAAACAAAGACAAACAGTAAGATGAAACTTTTGACCTGTAGTGTACACAGACAGTGTCTTTTATAATGTTTGGGACAAAGACAAATTTTTCTAAAATGTAAAATTTGAAATGGGCACATTCTGGACTTTAACATAATTATTCACAGACATTTTAGTTTCATAGTGTAAAAATTTAAACACGTTTTATACATAATTCTCCTAATTCTAATGCACAATTCACTACCGAATGGCCAGATTACAGTTTGTGAAAAAGTAATTAGAAGAGCATGCAGAATTCTGTTGTTATGAACAGACGAGACCAAGCGGAATTGGTATTAAAGTGAAGGCAAGAAGGAAGTGAGAAGACCAAAAGAAATTGCCCAAGATCCAAGGCATACCAGCTTATCTGTTAAACATGGTGGTGGGGGTGTTATGACTTGGGTGTGTCTGGCTGCCACAAGCACCAAGTTCTTCATTGGTGATGGAACTGTTGATGGCAGATGCGCAACTAGTTCTGAAGCATATAGAAACATCTGGTCAAGTTCCAGTAAATGCCTCCAAACTCATTGGATGGCACTCATTTCTACATCTCTATGTCTTTATCTTCAAGCCTGCAAAGTTTTCCTTCCAAGGACTTCCTACCTATAGCTCCCCCACCATGATTCTACCAGCAATAAAGAACACTAGGTTTGAGATGTCTGGCTTCCTAGCTAATAGAAACTTATCTAACCTCCTGTCCACATTCTAAGAGGTCCCCTTCAGTCTTAATTTTTAAAAAATAAAAAAATTGCATCATGGTGAAGAACCATCTACCAAAATGTTATTTGAAGCAGCCTGATCAAACAAATCAGTTAATCAACAAACCTCATTCATGAGCTTGTGTTAGAAGATATAAGGCACTTAAATGATGTGCTTGACAGGGGTTGGGAAACATTGCTTTAAGGAACCAATGATGAGAATGTACTGCAATGAACAACAGCTTTCTGTGCCATTGGGTTTCCCGTTGCTGAAATGGTGAAGGGCATTTGGTTATGTCACCTCTGGTGCATGGCAGTACTTGTTAGTGTACTGTGTGCAGTGTACTGAGACTTCATTGTGCCAGAGGGATTGTGTCTGATTTCTGTCAGAGTGTTATGCGTACACTCGTTGTTGTCTCCGGGCCAATGTGAAAATCAAAGAGCCTGGTTTCAAACACAGGAAAGACGATATGTACCAAAGCTGTGGGACTACTGGACAGTTGGTATTGACTGAGCATTTCATCAGAGTGAAAAGATGTTGAAAACAATGTTGTTCATGTGGTTCTTGATCCATACGTCCACCATCTTGGGCGCAAAAGCTCAAGAGCTGTCAACTATATAAGAACGCTTGAGGGCTGTGAAGCCAGTTTGCCAAAAAAGTCTGGATTTAATAAAAAGCAGGTGGAATCATAGATCTCGAAGAATATGTTTCATACACTCACACACCCACACACACACAGCTGAAAACTTGTTGATAGCATTGACCTAGCATGTTAGCATCAACTGGTGCTAGGTTATCAGCTCTGTCAGTAACTGGTAAAAAAATATGCAAGAAGCCACTTGTGCCGCCGCACACATACCCACGCAACCACATATATAAACAGATGCCGCTCTAACAAACTATAATGACACCTGTTCTCAAAATATGAATCAGATCTCCTCAGGCAAATGTCCCAGTGAAGTTGGCCAGTACAGTGTGTGAATAAATATTTGTCAGCTGTTTCCTATAACAGAATAAGAGCTGATAAGTCACACGTACAGTGGATAAAATAATTACCAACTTCAAAATATTCCTATTTTCTTTTTATGCTTTAAATGAAAACACACAAAAAATATTTTTTCCCCAGATTAACTTACTTACTGCAACATTTACATCCAGCTGATAGATATCATAGCTACAGTTAAATTACAAAAAATAAAAAACATACTGAGATTAATAAAGGATCACCCCCCAATTAATTTTTCGTCTGTTGGGGTTCAACTTTTCACATCTAGATTAAACAATATTTGTCCACTCTTCACAGAAATGTTAGTGTTCGGTCGAATTGGATGGTGAGTATTGCTTAAATCTTTCCACAGATGTTCAAAGGGATTTAGGTCTGGACTCTGACTGGTCAACACAAGGGCATTCGCTTCTTTCTCCTTCAGTCACTTTGTGGTTAATTTTGCTATGTGCTTCAGGTCATTGTTGTATTGAAATGTGAACATTCTGCCCGTCTTCACCTTTCTGGCAGAGGGTAGCAGATTTTCCTCAAGAATTTGATGGCATTTTGCCCCATCAATTTTTCCTTTTACCCTAAGAGCCTCAGGCCCTGTGGTAGAAAAACAACATGCTGTCACCTCCTGCCTTATGTCTGTCCAATTTCTGAGATCTTTTGAAAGTATCTTGCCACCCATAGTCAGTTGCACTATCAAGCAAGGGAAAGCTCCAGGAACAGTTATTTTTGTTCTTCACTAATCAGTTACATCATTACAGTTGATCACAGGTGGAGGACAGTAACCATGGTCTGCAGTGGAAATGGTGGTTACTTACACCTGATTGAGTTTACAAATATTGTTTAGAAGGGATGATGCTTAATTAATTAAGGTTGAACAACAACTCATTTGTACCGGTTGACCAGTGTGGCAGCAAAACTGTTAACAGCAACACGATTCCATCACGACTCCCCTTAACTGTCTAGCTATACAATTTCTGCTTCTGAGTTAGCAAATGTGCAATTTTTTCAAGCAAGATAGTTTTAAATTGGTCATTGTTTTAGTTGTGCATTAGCTTTGTCATATTTGTTTAAGAATATATTGAAGTGAAAAAATAAAGTCAGACACGAACATCTATATGTATTACTTCTGAGGAATAGGTATATAATATTGAATAATTTTCCTCATAATATTTTTGTCTCACTGTGTAACTGGAGTTTCTTTACCTACTTTTAGAACAAAAATGGAAAATATTTTAGGTCAGACTTATGCAGAAATGTTTTTAATGTTTAATGTGTTCCATATCTTCTGTACTATTATTCTGTGACTATTTTACTTTGGAGCAGATTTTTTTATTTATTAATGGGCTAGTCCACTAGTCTATGCAATTTCTAACAAACAAATGAGATGAATGACAGGAACAATTTATTCAAAAACTTCCCCTGTTCTCCTTTCATTCTCAAATCTGATTAAAAAAACTATTTCCATTTAAACCTGTCCATGATCCACCTGCTCAATTACAGTCTGCGTAATATTCAAATGCATCGCTACATAAAGCTGCACTCTTTAAAATACAGGTGTCAGAAAGAGTTCTTTCAAAAGACTACAGAAGAACCCACTTTGGTTCCCTAAAAGACTTTTCTGCCAATGGTTCCTTAAAGAAATATTTTTGTAAATTAGTTATGTGAAGAACCTTTTAAAAGTTTACAGAACACGCAACACAGTTTTTAAACCATGTTGTTACTTTTTCTTGGGTTGTATGTCCCATACAAAAGGCCCATTTGGAAATCATTATTTTTTAAAGAGTATTAACATATTCAGTGAAATTAATTAAGCCATTATTTCACAGTAGAGTTGGGTTATTAGTATATTAAACTATTTTTTTTTAACTGTTTTTTTGGGCCACATCATATAACCATGGAAATTACAAAATGAATCTAGTGTGAAAACTCTGTAGGAATTGTTGTTAAAAAAAATTCTAAAATAATCAAAAATGGAATAATATTTCAGGCCATCTGTTACAATTTGTGAGAGAAACATTTATTTTCAACTTTTTGAATAGAATAATAATCTGACGACATATCACTGATAAAACTGTCTAAGCATTGAATGCCATAGAGATCTAAACCATGATTTTACAACCCAGCTCTATGTTCTGTACTAGGAGGCAACCACTGTTTATGACAGAGGACAGTGAAGACTATTCCTCAAGCTAATATACGACAGGTCAAGCAGCATTTTCCTGCCTAATTAGCATGAGAATCTTTAGGTGCGGGTGTATGACCTCAAATGGTGGTGTCACCCATTCACTGTCCACGCTGACTCAGTCTCTTCTATTTGTCCAGACACGCTAGTTCTAAGAACCACATGTCAAACATAGTTTTGTTACGTAGTGGAAAAACGTTGAACAGGGAGAATCTTTTGTGTTGGGGATAGTGAGGTAAAAGGCTGTTAACGGCCTAACCCTTATTTTAGAGTTGTCGTGGTGACAAAAATAACAGATATAGATTCAGTACATGTCACTTGGTCTGCATGTCAGAACATATATATAGGTACATGCATGTTTCGATGGCCATAATATTTAGATTTTTTTTGTTTGCATGCAATTTTCCTTTCTCTAATCTATCAGCATTGCCTCCCTTATGATTTATATACTTTACTCATCAACTCATTCAAATATCAGAACTGCAAATTGACATAAGTGCAAAAGGTGCTTCAATACCTGGCAGACACTAAACTTAATGTAAGTAAGAATTAGTTTTATGATGATAGAACTCCATTAGCAAGAAGATTAAATCCAGGGTGACCACATTTGTGTCCAGCTCATGCTGCTTCAACACACCTGGTTCAGTGAAGCTGTAAATTCCCAGTTGTTTAGTGAGTTTGTTTGAGGAGGGAAACTAGGAGACTGTGCTGGACACCAGGGCCAGATTTGGAGATCCCTGATTTGTTTGTTGCAAATAATGGGTTGTGAGAGATCTGTGGAGGAAAATTCTCTCTAAAGGAGACAGCACCCTCTGGTGTACAGCTGAAAGCCTTTGCCCTCCATTGTATGACTCAGGCATTACTGTCAATCTCAATCTAGTGTTATTACAAGGTTTTCACTGTATTGTAATGTAGCATAATGAGCAGTGACATAAAATAAACACTAAATAACATTTAAATGGGTGTTTTTTTTAAACAATGTGCAATTTAAAGAACCTCCACATGAATGAAAAGGTTCTACACAAGTGGATTGTGAACCGTACATCAAACCCAGGGACATTTAAACCTTTATTTTCTAGATAAATAAGTCTAGTCTACCAAAATCCTTCAAAAATGCAGTTAGTGGATAAAACACAGCAGTGTAAGTTGACATGAATCATCTGGAGAGTGTGTAACTGTGCATTCATCTGCAGCCAAGAAATTCAGTGTCAAACAGGGAAACAATTTGCCTTCTCCAGACCTATGAATCATTTCCCAGTCTGTCTGAATACATGGCCAGTTTCTGCTTAATAAAAATCATAGTCGTAGCTTCAGTGTGTATCAGATGAGAAAAGCGCAGGTCAGGGGCACCCAGCTCTGATCATAGAGAAAGTCCTGGAGAGTTCAGCTTGAAGATCAATGGCAACCCTGTCATGCAGAACTAGATTTTTATTGATGGAATATCTCACAGGAGTTAGTCTTGGTCATAGCTCACACTGAGTACCAGCGAGATCAAAGGCATGTGTGTGCACTTGAAGTACTTTACATTTTGGAGTATCTGTACTTTATTAGAAAATCTTTCTTTTGTTTGTTTTTTGGAAAACCTGTGACTTTTACTCTACATTTGAAAGACTACCAACATTTTAAATTCCAATAAAGGTCCCTGTGAAAAGCTTTAAAATCTGTGCACTAATGTTCTTCTCTGAAATGTGATAAGCTGCATTGTCTTCATCAAAGGAGGAAAACAAATCACAGTAAACTACTCCTACGCCATCAGTCAAGTTGAACTTGGTGGTTGTAGTGATGGTTACCAGCACAGCATAGAACCTGTAGTAATAAATTGAGATTTTTCATGAATGATGAAACGTGAAAAGTGTAAATGTAAAAATTGTGTAAATGTTTCATCTGTTTATCGTGCTCATCAAGAGTTTGAAATATTCTGATATATGTAAATATTTGTCTAATACTGCTAAGTTTTAAACAAATTTCATGCTATGGTTGGTCAAACATTTAAGATGTTTTTTTAAGAGACTATACCAAACAAGTTGTCAGTACAGTACTACTTTAATATCTTAACTAATTCTGTACAGGGCCCATTAGCTTGGATACCAGTTGGGACATTACACTGGGTACTGTGTGAATTTATGTCTGATATGAACAAATAGTTCACCAGTGAAAACTGTGTTAACTCTACTTACTATAGTTCTTTCAAACAAACAAACAAACAAACAAACAAACAAACAAACAAACAAACTAACTAACTAACTAACTAACTAACTAACTAACTAACTAACTAACTAACTAACTAACAAACAAGTAAATGAAAATTAATTCAATTAATTCAATTAAATAATCGAATATAAAAAAATAAATAAAATTGCAATGTCTGCTTTTTTATCCATTCAACTACTGTATGTTTATATAGATTTTGTACCAAAGCCCCTATTTTTTTCTACATGTTCTGTAATCAAGTCATTCAGTAGGCTGTTTTAGAGTAACTAGGTTCTGTTAATATACTGCAGTGGTGATAATCCAACAATGTGATAAAAGATAAATATATAAATAAATAAAAATAAGCTATATTATTTTATATATAAATAATATATATATAAATAATATATATATAAAATATATAATTTCTAATATTATATATATATCATGTTTAATTGAGGCAGACCTAGTTGACCAGGAGAGTAATAACAGAATTGTGTATTTTGTCCTACATTTTTATCAATAAAGGACACTGTACAGACTGATATGTATATCAGAAAGAAGAATGCAGTAAAGGTGAGGACCTTCTTGTATGCTTTGTTGTAAACCACTTTATCACTAATGGAACAATCCAACGGAAAATGTGATCCCGTAATAGAATAAGATGGTGATACTGAAACAAAATGTCACCAAAACCTACATAGATTAAAGTTTTTAGGATGATTCCTGATAACAAATATACCATAAATATACCTTTGTGGGGCAGTGGTGGCCTAGTGGTTAGGACTTTGCCCCTGAAATCTGAAGGTTGCAGGTTCAAGTCCCAGCCCG
>JBBIGC010021026.1:0-12670 GCA_037576955.1 Lepidarchus adonis | reverse complement strand
CTGGGTATCTCTGTTGAAGCTGCTGCCCCCGCGACCCGACCTTGGATAAGCGGAAGAAAATGGATGGATGGATGGATTATTACAGTGACACCTGTCAGAGCAGTGGGATATATTAGGAAGCAAATGAACATGCAGTTCTTGAAGTTGATGTGCTGGAAGCAGATGCATAAGGATCTGAGCTACAGCATCTTCAGAACAGCAGGTCCTGTGGAGTGTTCCAGGTCTGCAGTAGTTAAAACCACCCAGAACTGGTCCAATGAAGAACAGGTGAACTGGTGAAAGGGTTGTGGGCACCCAATTAACAATTTAATGCCATAATTAACTTGAATTATTAATGTACTTTTTTCCTAAAATATCATTTAGTTATCTTTATTATAATTGGTTAAAATTTAGGCAAGTACCCATGAATTTACAGTAATATACAAACCAGACTCCAGTCTGCTACTCGAGTATCTATAGGTTCCATGCACTAATTAAATGCATTAATTTTAAAGAATTTGTCACAGACCCTTTAACAGAGTGAAAAGTACAGATCACTGTAACAAAGTTGTGCTCTAAATTTAGCATACTATTGCCTTTTGCTCCAGATTGAGGAACATTTAAAATCTTTTTCATTGCAAGAGGTAACAAAGTAAATATACACAAAACAAAAAGAAAAAATAACAAAGTAAAAAATGTGTTCATGTTAATAACGCATTAGTTTTCTGCAGTGTTCGTTTCTCCAGACAAAATTAAAAAAAAAATTTTTTTGCTGACAACAATTCAGAATCAAATCATTTGCTTATAAAGTGTTGATGCCCGTTTCCAACATCAGCTGCAGAAACACACCCTAATGTTCAAATCTAGACTAAAATTGTGTTTATAATTCCATGGTTCTTTATATTAAAGGCATTGAACACAGCCTGAGGTTTGAAATCTTTGTTTGGCACTTTTCACAGTCGGCTAGTCCACAGAGAGTAGACAGGGGCAACAGTGGCAAGGAAAGGCTTTTGTGTTTGGTCTTTTAAGGTGGTGCACATCAAATAAACAATTTTGTCAGAAATGGCGTTGTGTAGACATGTGGGGAATGAAATAGTCATTCTTTTAAAATTAGATTATTGTACTCTACAAGTCTGCCTTTCTGTTAACAGCTGACACTAACGATCAGAGCAATTGTTAGAGTTTAGATTTTGTTAAAAATTGGCTCCAGCTCTCTCTAACCTGAAATGGATTCACAGATTGGATAATCAAGAAATCATCTCACGATGGGTAAAACCAAAGAGCTCTCTCAAGACCTTCACAACCTTATTGTTGCAAAACATACAGTTGCCATTGGTTACAGAAGAATTTCTAAACTACTGAAGGCTCCAGTGAGCACTGTTGGGGTCTTAACCCAAAAGTGGAAAGATGAACATTTCACCATTGGACATTCATAACCAGGTTCTCTCCATAAGATTTCATCCAGAGGAAAAAATTATCAGAAGAGTTAAACAGGAGCCAAGGAGCACAAGTAAAGCACTCACCCACCAAGGCCTGTGTATGTACAGACCTCTATGGTTTGATTTTTTGCATGTTTGGATTGGATGGGTCGATACCAACATCTGGTAAATAGCACCTTTAAAAGTACACTACGAGTCAAAAGTTTGAAGACACTTTTCCATGCAATTGAATGGGAGTGTCCACACTTTTGGCTGGTAGTGTATATTTATTTAGAAAACTCAGTACTTATTTTATGTGCTGTGTAATGTACTGAAGCAAAAAACACCCAAACATACAAATAAAGATACACATTTGTTCATTGTACAGCATATTCCTCAGCACTAAATGCCAAGCTGTGCATGCGCTGCGTCGGTCCTGACGTCAGAGATCATTGCAGCACTGCAGGCAGTGTTGGATAAAGGTCCTTTCCATGTCTGCCATTGACACGCTGTGGCTCGCACCCAGAAGCCTCCGGGCCAGAGAAAGGACAACAGCATCTGGCTTGATGTTCCGGTGCCTGGAGCTGGAGGGGAAACAGAGGCACCAGCGCAACCTTGTGAGAGTCAGTCGCAGGTATAACTGACTCGCTTGCACCATGAGCTCCTCTTTACACAGCGGTGGCCCGTGAGGAAGGGAGGCGTCATCGTTTGACTGTGAGATCAGAGAAAAACACACTGTTGGCATGAGATATCGCCCCAGTGCTCACACCGTTCTTTACTCAGTAACTCCACACCTTTATAACCAAGCATGTCTGCTTAAAGACTCAGTACCTTTATCAAGCTGCCAACACTGAACCTCGCCTGCTGCCCCAAAGCCAGGAACGTCAAGGAGACAGACTTCTGCCCCAGAACTCTGACCCCCACGTGTTTGTTGAGGGGTAGAAAGATGGGTCTGAAGGGAAGTGGGGCTTGGTTGTGGTCACTCCAGCTCCACCTCCTGGTCCTGGCTCCTCCTTTAGCAACACTCTGCCCTCCCCACATACACATGTTCAGCCTGAATAAGATAATATACGCTGATCAGCCATAACATTAAAGCCACCTCTCTGTATCAGACCCCAGCCAACAAGCCTTGGGTGCCCATGACCCTGTTGCCGATTCACCAGTTGCCCTTCCATGGACACATGAAACACTCCACCAGACCTGCTTCTCTTGTCATCACAGTAAGGCCATTGTCAAAGTGGCTCAGATCCTTAGGCTCCTGCTTCTAGCATATCAACTTCAAGCACTGACTGTTCACTTGCTGCCTAATATATCCCACCCCCACTTTTTGTGTGCTTTAAATACTACATCCCCTCAATACTTTACATTGTGGATATTCTGGGACCTCTAGCCACCTCTCAGATTCTTACAGTCACTCATTTTCCTACTTCCAACACATCAGATTTAAAAACTGACTGTTTATGTGCTGCCTAAGATCTCCCACCTCTTGACCGGAGCTACTTCAAGGATAATAAGAAGGTTTTAATGTTGTAGCTGATTGTGATAGCTCTAAGGAGAGCAGTTTTAGTCTGAGTAACTGTGATCTCGTCCTGGCTCGTGCTCTGCTGGGTAATAGGTGACTCTTTGCCTGGTTTTTATCGGGTGAATTGCTCTCTTGTCTCATCGCGTGAATCAATAACCATCGTACAGACCAACCCCAGACAGAGCCGACAACCTTGACCTTACCAGACCTCGCCGTTGCTGTGGTAACAGGTAGCCCTGCCGCTGGACTGGAACAAGGCTCTGATTGGGCTGTGGGGCGTTAGATCATCGTGGACGACGCACACCCTCTCTTTCTCATCTGTGGCCAGGACGATGGCCAAGTTCCCGGAGGGGTAGCTGCATTACTGATGTTAAAGAGAAACCTGGTTAATCCCTGTAACGATCACTACACCAAAGTCATTATCTTTTGTTCTGCAAGTTATAAATACAATGAATAATACAATTAAAATGGGGGAAAAAATTGTAGGCGATTCCAAAAATCACAATTTAATGGTTTCAATGTAAACCTTACTGAAAGAAAACTATCCTGAATTAATTTCTTTAGTGGTGGTGATACAGTGATGGCCTAGTGGTTATGATCTTGCCCTTGAAATTGGAACAGCCCAGCCCAGGCCCAGCTGAGGAACCCTTAAACGAGGTACCATCCCACTACACTGCTCCCCGGGTTCTGTTGGTAGCTTCCCACTGCTCTACATGTGAATGGGATCAAGGTCACATTTCATTGTGGTGCACTTTGTGTGATGGGATGTGTTCATAATCACAAACACGTCATATACCCCAAGGGACACCAAGTCTACAACATAAAAAGTCATTTTATTTACTGTCCCAATCCAGCATTGAACCTTTGGGGACTATTTTGCCTCATAACACTCTGCATGTACCCCTCCACCAGGAGTGGATTTTAAAAATGCATCTTACACCAACACCCTTTTAAAACCAAGGACATATGAACAATTATTACTTCAAGGATACAAGACTTGAGCAGATCCATCCGGAAACCCGGTGAGAAATTTATTCCCGTTAGAGTAAAACTTCCGTATGACAGATGTGTTGCCCTGTAAAATAAAGTCATATGTTCTTATTACTGGACATTTTCTTGTCTCATCAGTGTTTTTCCTCTCTTTTAAGACATGCGATTGCTTTGTGAACTGATGTTCCAGTCAATCACCTGGTGATGGTTTAGACCGAACCCAGAAGGGTTGTGCCACTCCAGCAGCTGAGGCCCTTCCTCACTACCGGAGTCTTCCCTTTCAGCCAGTGTTTTGTCCGCAGGTGCACAGCCAGAAAGCTGGAACCTGATGACATTGTTGCGGAATAAACCTTAGGAGAGACATGAATGATGATTTAATGCTTTGTAGAATCCACAACCAAACAGCAACATGTTTTGACAGGATTGAATAGCCCAGCTATTAATTTACCAAATTTATTCTGATAAATTAAACTGATTGGACCATGTTTTGAGACTGGATGCAGTTCTGCGTGGTGGAAGCTTATGAGGGCTATTTCATACATCAGCAAACATGTCAAAAGCTGTCAATACTAACAGATCAGCCATAAAATTAAGACCACCTGCCTGAAGCTGCAGACCTGGAACACTCCACAAAACCTGCCATTCTGGAGATGCTCTAGCCCCATCACAATAAGGCCATATGCTCCTGCTTCCAGCACATCAACTTCTAGAACTGATTGTTCACTTTTTATCTAATACATCCCACCCTCTTGATAGGTGTCACTTGATGTTTGTGAGTGTTGGGTTCTTCAAGGAGAGGTCAGGTCACCAACTAATTTTAATAAGGTTTTATTAGACAGAGAGAAAAATTACAAGTTAAAAGTTTTGTGGAAAGTCAAAATTCTCCTGTAGGTGGGATCTCAAATAGAAAGAGAGAAGAAAGACAGAAGAACTCCTGGTCATGAGGAGTTTATGGAATCCTGAATAGATGGGCATGTGATGGGTGTGTGATGGGCATATGATGGGCGTTGTCACCCATCACCAGTTTCAACCAGATTTACTTAGTGCCACAGAGTCTGGATGACTCAGCAGTTTGGAGAGTCCATCAGGTGATATGATGCATATCTAAGTGACATGAGTAAATCGAGATGTTGCTTTTTGTCCTTGAAGGCCAGGAACAAAAGTATTGTTTAAGATAATGAAGCTTTTGGAGAGCGAGAACAGCTTACAGTGAGTCAGCTTTATAATGTGTCAGAGGGCCTTACATATTTTGTGACCCCAGATTTACCAGTTCTGTGACACTAGAAACACCACACTAATGAAATAAGTAGAAAGTCAATGGTATTGCCCTGAATGTTCATGCTTATGTTTTTTCCTTTAGGGTTCTCCCTTTTGGGGTTTGATCACCTTTTCTTTCATAATCAGAATAAGAGAGACTGTATACTCACTGTTCTCCACAGACAGTCTTGCTTGAGCGTCTTTGTAGAACCTCTCCATCTCTTTCTGTTGCAGTCTTCTATTCAGACACATGAGGGAAACCGAGAGCAAATAAGTCACAGTCACAGTCTGAAATGCGTCAGAGACGTTTTACTTAACATTTCACTGACCTGCGTTCCTCATTGGCCCACTCGCCAGTTCCCAAGTCTAGCTCCTCCCCTTCAGTGATTCTGTTGTGTTGTGCTCCCAGGGCTGTACTAGGCCTCTCTTCACAAAGCTCCAGAACAAGTCTCCTTTCTTGAACCACCTCCTCAAACACCTCCCTGTACCGCAGACAACAGAAATCCTGGAGAAAAGGATGAAGATTGCTTTTAGTTGTTTTGTGAAAGTGAAAAGCATGCGTTTCTTCTGGATTGACTGTGTTGAACGTCTAAAATGAGAAGAACACTTTGGTGAACTGTTGCACCAACTGTTGAGCTCAGTTGACTGCATAGTGGCGTTCATATCTCATAGTTTCTTTTTAGTCGATTTATGGCTGCTCCATACAAAACTTGGGATCATTGTTGATCCCCATGGCTAATATGGAAAAGGAGGTTTATGCCCCAAGATGGCCGTGTCCTTCTTCTGCTTGTGTCCCTCGGCACAATGAACTCTAGCGGAACCCTTTAGCCAAATGACCAAACTTGTATGGCACATAGACTTCTAGGAAGAGCATGACCCTAGTTCGTACAGATCCATTTGTGGAGTAGCGCCATCTAGTGAATAACAACAGTTCAAGAAAACCTAGCATCAATATCTTGTCTAATTTTAAACACAATTTTACACATTGAATCACTTCACATCCATGAAATTTCATCAGTAAGGGCCTCTGCTTGTGGTGGTCATTTTATGCACCGCAATTTAGTTGAACCTACCTTTGGTTTTTTTCCGTGAACTGGATCCAGAGGAGGATTGGCTGGTGTACCACAGAATTCACACAACACTGACTGGTCAGCAGAAGTTTGAGCCTAAGCCACACATGTACACCAGAAAAGTCATACTTATACCAATTCTGTGGCAGCCATGTGCAAAAAAGTGTAAAATGATGTCCTAGTGCTACCTGAAAACTGATCATTCCCTCCTGTAACTCCCTTCTGTATCTCAGGACACCGTGTAGACCATGGCTGGGATCCAGTGGAGCTTTTAGCATCTGTAAATAATCCAGCCCCATCTGCTAAAAAAAACCCCAGACATACCAGTGATACAAAAGAAGGAATAAACACTCGCTGAAGACAAAGGTGATTCCAGCAAGTAAAAGTTTTATTTTCTGGGGCTTGTGAGCCCAAGCGTCAGGTTTTCTACTTATACGTTACTTTCACAGTAGTAACTGATCAGTGAGCCTGGAGCCTCTGTGATTATGGTCTTTACTGTATTGGAATAAGGGAAAGATTTTCTTACCAAATCCACTGAGGTTTTGTCAGGTTCAGGGTCTCTGGTTTCTAAAGCCACATGTAACACATTGTAAAATCATTAACTGCAGAGTAAATCATTGATTTACTGTATTTTAAAGAGCCCTGTCTGTCTTTCTGTCTGCCCAGCTGCCTGTATGTTTATCAATCTATCAATCTATCTGTCCGTCTATCCGCCTTTCCATCCATTTATCTATATATCTATCTACCTTACTATATAGCTATCTATCCAGCTATCTGCCCATCTGTCTATCTGTCCATCTATTTGTCTGCCTATCTATTTGTCTGTCTGTCTGACTGTTGAGACGCTGAAAGGATGGTTTTGATAAATGCAAAATTACTCTATTCTGATTGGTTGCTCTACATAATATGAAAATCAGACCAGACGGAAAAACTTAGTAACTTCAACATAAATTGAAAACAGGACAAGGCTCCAAGTCAGACTTGGTCTATGCATATGCAAATGCTTTAGTTTTTATGACATCACAAAAGCCACAAATCATAATCTACCTCTCAGTTTTTATATGTGGACTGTACCGACTCGAGAGGGAAGCTATTTTACTTCAGAAAGGCAAGTCATTTGATTTGGCATAATATAGGCCCTTTAAAATAATAATTAAAGAATAAACTTACTTTAGTTGTTTTATTATAACTCTGGGATAATTCTACTTTAATTTATAAAGCATGATAGATGAAATTGTCCCAGATAAACGTCCTGTCAGCATTGCGTAGAGGAACAACCTGAGATTAAACTCATATAAAACGTGCAGCTTAATTCCAGCGCTCACCTGATGTCAAATAGCTTCCTTCATCTTTTAAAGCACCTTGGAGCTCCTGAGTTGCTGAAAGCATCTCACTATCCTGTGTGCTGGAACGGGACATCCTTTCAGCTTCTCTGCACTCCATCCAGTGGAAAAGAGAAAGAGAGGAAACCTAATTCACTTCACCTCTCATCAGGCGTACCAGTTTTGATTCAGAACCTGACAGAGGCGGCAGAAGCAGGACATGGGAAACCTCCGAATGCTAACAAGGCTCAGTCTAACCTCTGTGACCTTCATAGCAGTTATAGCAGTGTGTGGCTCCATTGTGCCCTCTGCAGTGTTGATGGTATCCATGGATATTGTGAAGTGCTGACAGAGGTAGTTGTTGGGCCTGAAATATCAGAGCCTGAGGGGAGTCCTGGTGGCCAGCCAGATCAAAGGGCCAAAGTACAAAGGGAGGGACAGTGTCCTGGACTTGAAGACGTAGGAAGTGTTTTAAAAGTTCTACAGTATGTAGGTTCTGTCATATATTTTGTATTAGATCTTATTTTAAAGCAACAGGTACCAGGTCCAATAACTTCGGTTATTTGTTTTATGGGAAGTTTTGTGTCTTAGTTTTATTCGCAGCAATAAAAACATTAAGAAGCTAAAATTACAAATAAATCTGCGAAAATCAGACAATTGCAATCCTGCTCCTTTCTGATCCTAGCCCATTTTGATCAGGCACCTCTCCAATTTTCACTGTCCAAAAGTGTGTAGACACTAGACATAGATACTAGTTGTAGACAAAGTTTGTAGACACTAGTTCCAGTCTGGAACATTGGTGTGAGGATTTATTTGCATTAGAGCATTAGTAGAGACAGGATTTTAAATTCTGGACCATTTCAACCCATCTTAAATATACTGGATGGAGCTCTATCGATTATGCATAGAAATATCAGCCAGAACTTTAAAACCACACAGCTAGAGGGAATGACATTGACTTTGTCATTATATAATTGCAGTGACATCTGCCAATGGTTGGGATGCATTGGGCAGCAATTGGTATCAAAACGCACCAATGCAGTGGTTAGAACCTACCAAATGATCCAAGGTAGGGCAACCTGTGAACCGTAAACAGGGATATAGGTGGCTACTGCTCATTAATGCATAGGATGAAAAACTACTGTAGCTCAAGAGGGTATTGCTGACTGTCAGAGGCATGTTAGAACACAGTCAGAGCTGTTCTGGGAGTTTCTTGGGACCTACACAATATTAGGCGGATGGTTTTAATGTTATGGCTGATTGGCATACACATATACACATGTATTTTACTGTTGGGAATGATTGGTGTATAAATGTATTCATCACAATTTTATGGTGATACCAAGTGATAATTTCAAATAGTTACCAGCAAAAGTCATTTCTGCTGGTTCGTGTGAATTGCAGTAAGTTCCCCCTTGTGGAGGCCATTGGTACTTGCAGTACATTCAGGATTGCATAAGGAATAGTTAAGCAAAATAAAGCTTTAGTGTTGGTCTCAGTGTTGCCCTGTGATGGTTTGGCATCCTGCTGAGGGTGTACCCTGCCTCTGCCCATAGCCAGCTGGGAATCGGCTCCGACTTCCCTGCGTTTGGAAAATGAATGAATGAATGAATTTTACTTTACCCTTATACAGGCATGTGAAGTACAATAGAGATCAGGCCAAGACATGATGAAACACAATGGCTTAAATATACAAGACAACAGTCAACACCTGGCAGAGGGAGGCACATGCAGAACAAGGAACAGGTGCTCTAGATGACAAGAAGGCAAGGCAAAGGCGGGGCTTAGATATAAACATAAACGGCAGACAGGAGCGCGTGGCAATAGAAACAAAAGCAAACCAGACAGACATGGCATGGAGGAACATGCGAGAAAAGTAGGAATGAGTCCAAATATATTTAAAAAATCAACTCAATCTGGGAGAAAAATACAGCAGAAATGAAAATGAATCAGATACCATGATACAGGACTATATAGTAGAACCATGTTAACGCCCTTTGCTCTAGGCAAATATTCTTGATTGACTCCAGTTGCCTTTAATGTCTAGTAACATTTGTCCATGGTGGCCCACCACTCCAAAATCTTTGCCACTATGCAAAAATGATCAATTTTTTGTGACCTCCCACCCTTAAAACAAACAAACAAAAAAGAAAGAAAATAATTAACTGAGTCTCATTCTTAACTCTCTTCCAAGGACTCAGCCTTGACCTGGACTCGACCAAAACTGTATTTTGCAAAGGAATTAAAAGATGATTTTTCCCACCACCTGGGCCTCACTACAATGAAGAGTGTAGATATTATGGATGCAGGCTCCTAGGACGAGACCCCAGGGCCTAAAACGCGGGCTGCATTGTGTGATTCCACTGGGTTGGTTAACTGTTTCCTATTTTCTAGGCATGAATGTAATACATGGACAAGACGGACCCTCTCCATCTCCACGACTCTTAGTGCTGGCCCCCACCTCCCAGAATGGCTAAGAGGAAGACTGCTAGATTGTCTCTCTTTCTCTCACGCTCCCCCTCTCTCTCCCTCATACTCCCTCTCGCTCCCTCCTCCCTTCATTCTGAGAGTGTGTGTGCGTGTATGTGTTTTTGTGTGTGTGCGCAGTGAAGGTAGAGCGGCTGCTCTCTGGGGAAGAGTCTCACACACTGCAGTGTTAGGCAGGGCGGTTGCTGCTGCTGCACTCTGCCATGCTGAAGGATGGTGCACCAGGAGAAATGCCTTTACCAGGTGAGCAAAGCCATGTTTTGGGGCAATTGGAGATTTTATCCTTTTTTTTCAGCCACCACATCACATCATGGGCTTGGGCATGAGGAAGTGCTTGAGTGATAGATGATATCTTAATGACATGTTGGTTTGATGATTTGTTGAGATGCTGATTAACATGCTGATTCCATTGTCATTTTGTTCATATGCTTTAACAATCTGAGCATGTGAGAGGCCATTTGCTGAGGGAAAGACTAAATAATTCCATAGAAAAGCAAGTTCTGCTCCTTTCCCAGAGAGTGGGAGGACAGCAGTCTCCCTAGAATGTACCAGAAAGCTCCTCGACTCGATTGACGATGTTACATCACAAGCTCTTGTAATGGTGCGTCACCGAATCTGTTCACCCACAGCAGGCCCACCCCAGGATAACCCAAACCGGCGGGGGAAGCAGCCAAATTCGACTCAGAGCAACGGAGAGAGACCACAGGAGTGGGGTGTGGCTTTGGAGTAAGGAAGGAAAGATGGGGGGAAGGATAGAAGTGGTGGTAGATGATTTTCCTCTCGTTCTGCTGTAGGAAATGGGAGGGGGATGGTGTGTGTCCACCTGAATAGCCATACCTTCTGCTTTTCCTCCAAAGGGTGAACTGAGAGTGGAGAGGTGGGAGAAGACAAGGGAGAGGAACAACATAGAGTTGGTGATGTGGTGTCTCAGAGATGGATGATGGCAGTAGAAATAGCATTAGCTGTTCCATATCATGACCATTGGTGTTGCAAAGGGGAACAACACTATGAAGATTTTAATTATTTTTGTAAAGGTTAAGGACGCACCTTCTCTTTTGATTTTTTTTGCTTAAAATATAGTGTTAATGTAAAGCTGTAGATTTTACCACCATTTCAAACCCATATTTTAAAGCGCTACTGATTGCACTTCTGAATTTTATTTTTAGTTTAATTATTTATTATTTTATTGCTCATGAATAATCCAGATGGATCCAATTCCAGTTTCTGTATTGTTTTTGTATTGCCATTGGCAGATATGTACATGAAAAATGTCAGGTATCAGCCTTGGCCATTAGTTCTCATACCAGTGCATATAGCTGGGCTCTGAACGTTATTAGACACAATTCCAGCTTAATACGCTTCTCTGAGCAAACTGTGTTTGCTGTCAATGCTTAAAGAGTACTACCCAACTGCATGTATTTTACAGAGTGTAATTAGTTCTGGTTAACTGTATTTATTTTACGACACTTCAGAATGCCAATGAACGCCCCATTGAATTTGAATGGGAAGGTGTCCCAGATGTGTGGCATTGTTTTCGTATAATGCCGGCTGCAGTTGAATAACTTGCGTTGCCATGGGAACGGGTTTGGTGCTTTACATTCACGGTTTCATATCACTCCGCCATTAGCCCATTTAGCAAACATGGATGATGGTTTCAATAAAAATGTTAATATTTTGGGCAAATATGGGATGGGATGTTATTTTCTCGTTTTTGGTGCATAACAGTATAATAAGCAGGATAATGTATATACAGACTGGGATACACTGTGAAATGGTCATTATGGGAAAATAATTATTTAATCAGATGTCATTTTATCCCAAATCATCAGATGTCAGGAAACCGTGGACATTTTTAGTTTATATATTTTTAGACAGGTATTTTTAGACCCAGAATGTGGCCCACATGCCAAAGGAAGTCTGATTTGTCCTCACAGCAAGCCCCCTAACCCCACTCCCTCCCACACTACGAGACCTTTCCTATGAAGTATAGTTAAAGTGAGTGCTATATATGTGTGGGTCACTCATTGCAAACCAAACGGTGGCAATCAACCATAACATTAAGACCACCTGCCTAATACTGAGCTACTGAAACAGCTCTGACTGTGGTGCACTGTGTCCTGACCCCTTTCTATCAGAGCAGCATTAACATTTTGCAGCTCCTCTTAGGGATCGGACCAGACAGGACAGTCTTTGCTCTCAACATGCATCAGTGAGCCTTGACCCTGACCCTGTCATACAGTATATTCACCAATGGTCATTTTTCGAGTCACTGCTGGTAGGTACTTATTCCTGCATACCTGGAACATTCCACAGGACCTGCTGTTGACTCAGTCATCTAGCTGTCACAGTCCGGCCCTCAGCACATCAGCTTCAAGAACTGACTGTTCACTTGCTGCCTGATATATCCCAACCCCCTTGACAGATGCCATTGTAATGAAATAACTAGAGTCAATATTACCGGTACTCACTTTACCTGGTGTTAATGTTATGGCCGATCAGTGTAAATTGTCCTGGTATAACAACATCCTGCATTGGACATTTGGAGAATTCTCTCTCTCTCTCTCTCTCTCTCTCTCTCTCTCTCTCTCTCTCTCTCTCTCTCTCTCTCTCTCTTTCTCCCACACA
>JBBIGC010020997.1:0-12672 GCA_037576955.1 Lepidarchus adonis | reverse complement strand
ATAAACTTTCCCTCCGGGGTGATCTTTGCTCAAACCCTCCGTTTTGGTGTCGTTCGTGTCCCTCCCGCTCACACTAGTTTTGTAACATGTTTCTGTTAGAGGACTGATTTTATAGTGTATTGTTGATCTGTGGAGTGTATCTTCACACTTTACCATATAGCTGCACTTACTAGGGTAACCGGTGCTCGTCGAGACGGAACAATGACGGTACCCAAATGCAAGGGGAACAATCATTGAAGCACACCTGCATTCAGCCCGAGTCAAGTGGAAAGTGGATCTGGCTGAGCCAAGGCCGAAAACGTAGGATAGCGTAGGGATACAAGTGTGCTGCCCTGTGCCAAACCTGCTCTCTCACTGAGAACGCTAGCAATGGTGGAGTAGTGTCAAGGTGAGGTGCAAAAATGCAGAAGACACAGCTCGGACCACTGGAAATCCGGGATGGGATCCCACCTGCGCACCACTCAACAGACAAGACCGGGGAACTTCAAAGGGCGTGCACATGCCTCCACACCGAAGCCCCAACAATGGGTCCCCAAGGAGGGACCGAGTAGCCTGTTCATCCCTGTAAATGTCCAGTAGGAACGTCACAGCTCCCTCTACTGCCTCTCCCTGACTGAAGACCCCTCCCAATGACCATTTAACCAAACTGAAACGAGCCCACAAGGCAACCACACTGATAAAGCATCCATATTACATGTTTCATCTTAGTGCTAATTGCACCATGAGTAGCACACTGCTCCTTCTGCCCACAGATGGCATCGCAACTCTGGGATGGGGCATCTGCATTAGAGACAGTGTGTGGAAATCACACGGCCCTGGCACTCACCCATCATCAACTCGGGCGCCCCCCGCATTCAAGTAGTGTTCAATTACCAGGTATGTAATGAGGAGTTACAGGTACTGGTTATTTTTCTCAAAAGTATTTAAATTACTTTAACAATTTCTGTATAATAAGTAATGTTAGAAGGGAACTTTTGCATTAGCTCTAAAGTTTTGCCTTAATTCATCCATTTTTTTAAACTATAAAATGTGAGCGCAGAGATTTTAGTGTTACTGTCCCATTTTACCTTTCATTGTGGTTTTGATCACTTTTAATCATGCAATCCTCGCTTTGGTCTCAACTTTTGTCTTAGTGATAAAGCTGCTTATTCCAAACTCAAAAGCAACAATAAAGTCACTTTCTCTTCTACCTGAACTGAATGAATAACAGTGTGGTAATGATATGGCAGAGGCTTCACAGGGGGATTTGTATTTCAAACAATCTAGAGAACCATGTTTACAAAATTCTGCTTATGTCTATTAGAGAGAGAGAAAGATTGAGCAAGATGGAGAAAGATAGTTAGAGAGATGGAGAAAGATAGATAGAGAGAGAGATAGAGATAGCAAAGAAGGACCTCAGGATAAAGTTAAAGAAATAACACAAATAGAGATTCAATCACCACAAATGTGGTTCTACTGATGGAATAATCAAATGTCATTTTTAGGCCAGTTTTGACAAAAATAAGCCCATTTAAGTTTTTGCAACTATAATTGTGTCTTTGAAAAAGTAGTTCCAGTCTCAAATCTGCCAAAAGTAGGGGCATAACAGCAGCATTACTTTTTTCTTCAAACTCTGACCATTACAGATCGTAGTCCAATTTTGCTAATTTTTTAAGCCTGTAGCCAATAGAAGACCACCAAAGAGCAGGTATTTAAATGGTGGATCAGCACATCAGTATCACTGCCATGGTCGTTAAATGTGTGGTTCAGATGCGTTTTAAACAATATCCACATTTAACCTGAGGGTCCCCTCATCTGCTGCAGTACAGTTCATCCCCTGGTCCTTCATCATTGGCCAGTTTCTATTTCCTTCATATTTTTGATGATGGCCTATTCTTGGTGCAGCAGTGGCACTGTCATTAAACTCAGCAAATAAATAAAAACAGCAAAAATTCAAGTTTGCTACCTGTAGATGTGGTTACAAGAAAAGCCTCATTAATTTGAACCAGGGTGTTGAAACTTTTGAAGACTATGTGCTATCGTGTTCCCATTGCAATGAATATGGATGACTCAAGTGTAGTTCAAAGATGCCAAAAAGCCAATTAGACAATCAATGTATAAATTAATTATCATATTAATCAAGTGTAATGAATTTCCAATGAGCAGGCAAATTGAATACATACATGCAAATAGAAATACCGCAATAGCTGCTGTAAACAGAGGATATTTAGACCCTTGAAAGAAACCGCCAAGTAATTTAACCTTACCAAGTTCCTTGAGTGTTCTTATTTATGATCATGCATGATTAAGTGAAGAGAGATTATTGAAATTAAGAAAAGCTTATCATCCCAAACCATCTCCAATCATTTTTGTTTAATAGGTTCTCCTAACAAAGTGGTATGAATTCAAATAAGCCTTGTGCAACATTAGAGCACTTGTCTGAAGAGTTTGCATTAGTATTCCTTACCTTCTAAGGAGCTGAAGGGCATGTTGACCACAGATGGCTGGGTTTAGATGCCAAGGGCCACATTAATAAAACTTAATGGTCAACAGCTGTACCTGGAGAGCTCACCGGGTCAGACAAAGCAGGCAGTGTATTTTAAGCTGAGATGATAGTGTACGTGAATATACATGTGTGCAGACAGGGAGGAAACTGTAGCACTTTTAACTTCAATAAAATGGATGCCATTTTTTTCTCCATATTATGATTATGCATATCGACCCAAAGAGTTACATACGTGTACAGAGTTCTTCATGAAATGACACTATTATCAATATTTAAAAAGCAGAATATTTAGTACAAGTATTTTGTACATACATTTAAAGAAAAGCTACAAAAATATGAAAAATGACTGAACAAAGGTTAAAAATGTCAGTACTGATAGAACGGTAAACCTCATAGGATAAGCTTTCACCTTACCGTGAGATGTTCCTGGGTTTTATTCCCAACTGGGCTGCCAGTTTGCATGTTCTCCGTGTCCGAAGTGGATTCTGCTGGTATCTCTGGTTTCCTCCCACAGTCTAAAAACAGGCCTCCTGTGAAACAGGGATATAAAAGTGGCCTCCAATGAACTGGCAACCCATTCAGGGTATTTCTCCACCTCTCACCCTAAAAGTGCTGGGATGGGTACCCGCAACCCGGTTTCAGAAAAGCAGCACAGGAAATGAAGACTATTGGAATACCACATCAGAGCTATATAGGATATAGGACAATCATAAGCAGTGCCCGCAGCACCTTTTTTGTCTCCTATAAATTGATAATCAAGTTCAATTAAATCTAGGTCAACAGAGAAGAGTCATACTCTAAAGAAAGAAAAGTATACATATAAAAAAGCTGCATGTAAATTTCACCAAGAACCAAAGAGATCAATATAAACTATATGGCCAAAAGTCTGGAAACTTAGAGTCAGTAACAGCCATTGCTAATAAGTGTTTACAGTAGGGGTAAGAATTTACAGGGTGTCTCATGATACAATACGCAATACGTGGCCCACGATAACGATAATATTGTGATACTGTGATAATCGATATATCACACATGTGAATATGGTGTGAAAACTGAAAGTAAAAGTAACTTTAATAGAACTAAGAAAATGCAAAACAGAGCCTCAGTTGGGTGAACGTCCTCCTCTGGTTGACTGACAGCAGAATGGCCCCAGCGTAAAACAGTAGACGTGTCAAAATTCAACTTGCGTCACATCCAGCACATCCAGCACAAAGCCATATAATCGCCACAGACATGTTAACAGTGGAATGGACTGTACAGTAGAGCTCAGTAGTCTTAAACCTGCAGCACCATCATATAGGATGCCGCCTCTACCTCAGGTTGTCAGGTTCTGACTTCTACAGCTGCCCTAGTCAACTTTCTGTTAATTTTTTGTGAAACCACAGCATCTATGAGCAACAACAGCTTAGCCATTAAACGTAGACCAAACTCACAGCAGGATGGAGCTGCCAAGCACTGAAGCTTGTAAAGTGTAAACATCGCCTGTTGCATCACTCTCTGCATATTAGTTCAACACAAAAAAATGTGAATCAAGAGCTTTATGAAATGGGTTTGCTTGGCTGAGCAGCTGTACACAAGTCCAAGATCATTATGCACTCCACCAGGCACTGGAGCAGTGGAACCTGGCATGTTCTCTGGCATGATGAATCACTGATTGCTTTACTCTGTCAGTAAATTCAGGTGGGGTAGATTCTAGATGCTTGTCTTTAACCTGCACCTGAAAATGGCTGTGGTTGAGCTCAGGAGGTTAATGTTAATGCTATGGCACTGCCTGAGTATTGGTTCAATCATTGATGGAAAGCCAAGGCCACAAAAGCCAGCGCTACCTTTGGTCCATCTAAAAATGAATAAAATCAAGTTTTGATTTTGAGAACAATTTTCTTCTTCTGTTGTCATTGTTAAAGATATTTAACATAAGTAACAGAATATTACAGTCGAGACCTAAACTATAATATACTGCAGTTAAAGTGCAATAGATCAGAGATATTTAAGTATAATCTATTGTGACGATTTTCCGGTTTGGATAATCATTGAGGGAAATGATGGATACTGACGCCAAGGTTTTTATGCTTGAATTGGGCAGCAGCCCATCGCTTTAATGAAGCTCCTAAAATTCATTCAAGCAGTGTGCCCTCAATTGGTGTAGCACACAAAAGCATTTACGCTTTAAAAACACAACTGACTGTGGATGGCTAAGCTTACAGAAGTCACTACACAGAGCACCAAGCACAATGATGGTGAGTCCAGCCATCCACGCAAAATCCCACCCAAAATATTTCAGACTACTCAAAATAAACCATAAACACCTGCCCAACAGATTCCACACACAACACAATAAAGCCCCCAAAACCCACTGAAACCCACTAAACTCATTACCCAGGGGGCTGTGCAGCACCAACGCACACCCCCGAAGCCTCAGCTTTACTATACAGCCACCACCTCAGTCATGGATGCCCCCAGCTATGGTGTCCAGAACATAGTCAATGAGGTGCTGACGCTGGCGTTGTTTCCTGTTGGACATACTTAATTCCCACCCGTTGCTGGAGAGAGAGATCGTGTCGGGTCTCTTGACCATGCTGCTTTGTCGTGCTGTGAGCCACTGCCTGGCTGCCATCTTGCTCTGGTGGGGCCAGTTCTTTGTCCCCGCTAGAAGTCATCACTGGCGTGGCCTTCTGCCGTCCCTCAAGGAGCCCCGGGCATGCTTCTTGGCCTGGCTGACTTGGGCACGCTGCTTCCCTCCGGTGCACTATCCCTTCGAGCATTCTGCGATCTGGACGAGCTGCTCGATCTCCCAAAATGTCAGATGCTCCATCCCACTTCTGACACCAGTGTGTGAAACAACCGACTGTGGATGGCTAGGCTTACCGAAGTCACCACACAGAGCACCAAGCATGATGACAGTGAATCCAGTCATCCACCCAAAACTCCACACAATATACCCCAAAGTACTGAACATAATCCCATGAACACATGCCCAACAGATTCCCCACACAACAAACAAAAAGCCCCCAAAACACGCTGAAACCCACTAAACTAAAAATTGTTTTCTCCTCCATGCTGTGCTCTTTACATTACTTTGAGTAATATTTAGGCTCATCTGTCCATTAGTTTTAACTTTAAATGCTTCTAAACTGTAGCCTGATCTTCCCCAGTCATGCTGGTGTCATCTACGTGCTGGATGGTTTTGGTGATTCGTCATCAAGTTTTGCTTCTGAATGGAATTCCATATTACTGTCCACCATGGTGGCTTTCACAGCAGGCAACAATGATTATTGCTAATTGTTTTTCATTAACAAATCTCAGATTCTGTCTATAGAATGTGGCCATGTAATAAGCCTTGTTTGGTTAAAATGTCAAAAAATGTAGATTTTACGTTCTATACTGTTGGAGGAAAGAACCTCCTCTTGCACCAAAGACATGGATTGCCAGTAAAAATGCATTGCCCTCGGCTCCACCATCAACTGTTCAGATGTTAAGCAGCAGCTTCTCTCAGCTCACATTGGAAGGACAGACACTCCAAGTGAACCATGGACAAGCTTTCATAGCCTCCTGGAAAAAGCACATGACTTTTATGTTCATGCAGTAGCGAAAGTTATCAGCCAAATGCTAAGATTAGCCAAAGCAGCAGCTTTGAGTGACTTTAGCAAACAGCTAACAGGGACATGCGTAAGGGACTTTGTAGCTTAAACAATCCATTTGTTTACATCTCAAGGCCAGAGGCAAGTCTGGCATTTGTTGTTGGGATGTAGCTGACTTCATTTTGCTGACGCATGTGTGATGTGTCGTCACTAGTCAAAATAAATGTTTCTTTTAAAAGCCCTGACCAGTTGGGTGGAACTTTATGAGTCTGTCTGGTAATGACACGTGGTCATGCCTGACTCTCACCCAATGCTGCGGGCTCTTCGGGGAAAGCTTCTGCCTATCATGATTGTTCAAGCTTAAATGTACCTGCTGAAGAAACTGAGTAAAGAATCTTTTATTTTTAATATCAAAATGCTCTTCTGACTCATTCTTTGTGTGGAAAAGCATTATTTAGATAATAGATTAGTTATGTGAAGACCTCACACAAGTTAAAAGTCCTTCCCGCTGCAAGGAAAATGGTTGTTATTTACCTTCAGCCTGAGGAGGCGGCCTTCCAATCTAGTTCGGAACGCTTCAGAGCAGAAACTATATAGGAATTTATGGATTATAATAGATACAGTCCTATAAACCTTAACAATACTATAAACACAAACATCCACACTCCTAGTTGATGAATCTACCCACTACAACTATCGCTGGCACGACCTGTATAGAAAACCATTACCAATAGAATGGGAGGCTTTGGAGCAGCCGTATGAGCCACCATGTCAAATGCCAAGTGTAGGCTGTGGATCAGTGGATCTGCAATGTCTGTGTCATCCAGTACCTTTGGGATCAGTTGGAGTGGCGTTTGTAATCCAGCACTAATCGTCTAGCTTCAGCCCTTGACCTTACTAATGCTCTTGCAGGTGAATGCAATTAAATGCTCACAGCAATGTTCCAGCACAGAGTGGTGGACAAACTTCTTCTCTACAGTCATTTCTAATGCCTTTGTCTAACCAAACTACAGTGTATTGGTTATTTCTGAACTAGTTTCCCTGGCTGTGCATCCTCCTGGGAAACAGATTAAAAGATACGACTCCCTACTCTGAAAATATTAGCAATTCTTTCTATCAGGAGACTAGAGCATGTGGTATGATCAATTCAAACCAATACACAGACACATGTTGCCCATTCATCAAGTGAGAGACCGGATGGTCAAATGAAGCTAAAATGGTCATGTGCTATGACTATCAGGCAACCATGCTGATAGATAGGATGCCTCGGGTGCAAATGAGCACATATGGCCCACTTTACTGAAGCAGAAATCACAAGCAAAAATGTTTTTATTGAAGCACAAAAGAAGTTTCTGACTGGTACTGTCAAGGCACACTGACTGAGGAAAAGGCTCTAAAATTCCTAATTCATATCCCAATATAATAGAAAATGTTCAAAATCTCAAATAAAAGGGCATCTGTTTAGACTTTAAAGGACCCTTTGTAAGTTGTAAAATGTATACATAAGCAATGAGATTGTACTGGAATTGAAAAGGGGACAAATATTCTAACCAATACCCAGCTTCCCTTCGACACGGTTTTTGTGAGATTAAAATATTAAATGACAGCTTAAATCACCAATTCAGTGAAATCCATATAAAATGGTTATCTAATATCTAATAGACAGGGTGTGCTTGCCCAGCCAGCCAGCAGTCCAGATCTGTATCCCAAGAGGTTTAGACTATAGCGACTGCAGATTTTAGACCTGCTGAAGTGTATTAGGCAAGAAAGGGAAATAATGCTATTTGCAAAACTGCAACAATTCGTTTACTCAGTTCCCAAACTATGACAAATCAACACCATGGTAAGCATGTCTTTCTTTGAACCGAATGCAGGCATCACATTCTAAATGAATTTATATTTACCGACAAGTCAGAGAAAATGTTCCAGATATTTTTTTTGTACTTTTGTCAGCTAAACAAAGGGTCGAGATAATCTACCAATCAGATTGCTTTCATTGCATCTTACAAAATGTCCCAAATGGGCCATTTGAAATTTATTACAAATGACAATAACTGCAATGGAGCAATAATTACCTCTATTTTCTCACTTCAATTACAGTACTAAATTTAATCAGTTATTAATTCTATTATTTGTTCATTTCTTTAACACATTTTCAAATGCCCCCTAGTGGTTCAGCCACCCGCATCTGGAAAAAAAAATAGCACGTTGGACAGAATTGTGACAGATATCAAAACTCAGTGTTGCTTGATAGACTATTCCTCAGAGCACATGTGACTCAAATTTGATTTTGCACAACTTCCAACTTACTTCCCGGTATTTGGCGTGACGGTGTCATGTCCATCAATAAAATGACATCCAATCAGGGAAAACTACTATGATTGGCTATATTTGTCAGGGTTTGGGGGGGGAGTTTAGGTGTGAAATCTGTGATTGGCTGGGCTGTCAGGAATGGGAAAGCAGTCAGTTCACACACATTCATGGCAGATGGAGCAGAAGAAATGGTTCAAAACATGCAACGACAAATTTTTCCACAGTTGAACCTTGTTTTATTTATGGTACACCTATTCATCAATTTACAATTTGAATGGTGATTCTATGACATTCTGACCTGAAGTTATTGAAGTTTTAAGCACCAGTTATATAAACTGAGTGAAAATTTACAAAAATGTTCATCGTTTACATATGTAAATTGCACTAGTATTTACTATATCAGTCTGAAATTTTGCACACATTTAAAACAGGTCTGTGATAAACATTAAAAATTGAAAGAGATGCACATTGGGGTTTTGGAATTATTCAAAAGTAAATTACCCTTTTTATTAGTTTTTTTTTCTAACTAGAAAAAAAAAGTTATTAAATCCAGAGAAAAAGCTAAAAATTAAAAAAAATAAGTTCTTAAATGGTACACATGTTCATATCAATTTACAATTTGAATAATGTTTCTAAGACATTCTGTTCTGAAGTTATTAAGCTTTTAATAAAGCTAGATCAAATAGGTGGAATTTGACCAAAATTATATATATATATATAAAGGGGTGATACATTTTTATTCTTTATATATTTTATATTCTTATATATCAACCTTTACACCATGTTTTCCCTGTTAGAAAAATGTGAAGGTCATTGAATTTCTACAAGTGAATAGAATAATGTTTTGATTCATTTTAAGTTTGCAGGATGAAAAACTATAGGCATGTGTCATATTGTACTAAAATGCTGTTTACTACCCCATAAAAATACATTATAAAAAACCATACCATTACTTTGCATGCAACTGTTCAGGGTAAGATTGTGAAGAACATTAACTACATCCAGAAATGTTTTTTTTTCTTCAAAGAATCTTTATCGTTCAGTGTATATACCTCCATTATCACTGAATCAAGTGTCAGGCACCCACATCACATATGCACCTTGATTATTGCAGCCAGGCCACCTCAGGCAGTGCACAAATGAGAAAGTAGAGTAGCATTTCATAGCTAATACAATTCAGATTGTCTATATCTGTCGCATGCTCCGCACCACCCAGTAATGAAATTTCACAATCACAAAGTTCAACAGAAAACGGCTGAGCGGCTTAGTGGAGCGGCCTGTAAGAGGCATCCAGACTAGTGTTGCTGTTTAGAAACGGGTGCCCATTGAAGTCTGCCTTAACCGCAGCCCTACGGAAAGTTCACTCGCAGTCTTGGTGAAAGCATGCGATTGGGAGTACCGTTAATTGCATAATTTCCGTTAATAGCACAGCTGCCAGTGCGACACAGCTGTTATTGGAGATTAATCAGTGGAGGCAAACCTGAATAAACAGGGATACACAGCCAGGCAGAATGAGTCGCTCTGCGAACACATCTGTGTGGTTGTTCTTTCCATACACAGCCTTATGCAACACTAAAACATATTTCTAGTGTAAAAATTCTACTCAGACCTCCATTACACCTGTTCACTTTATGCCACTAGTATGCAGAGCATAACCCTGAAATCCAATTGCTTGTGGAAAATATGCTAATTAGGTCACATGCATCCATTTATATACATTCATTTGCTTTCAGATGAAGTGGCTCTTCCAAGAAACGCGGGAAATGGGGCTGAAAAATTTTAATATTTATATTTCCTGCAACAGCCTATTACACTTGTTGTAGTTGTAATGTCAGGCATCGTCTAGTTATAGCATAAAAGCTATAACCAGGCAGTGGTTTCTCTTTAAGACACCTAAAACTCATGGGGTCCTGCAGTTAAACAATTTATATAATATGTGGACAAAAATAATGACATTTATGTGAAACTATAGGTACAAAAATACACATTTTAATAGTGTAGCACCAGTTTCTGGTCCTGGCTGTTTTACACTATGGATACAATTTTAATGATTCAAGCACATGATACACTTGGATTTAGAGCCCAGTATGAACATAATCCAATCTCGATTTGCAGGGTAAAACTGCGCCATTGTCTTTACTAAATCATGCACTCGCTATCTCAACATAAAGAACACCTCATTCATACACCAAGACACACGTGAGCACAAATGAGCACAAAATAAATTTCCTTTTTAAACACTGGATGGGGAAAATGCAAAGACACTTGAATTGGGTCCTGCTCTGCTTTGGACTCGGTGTAAAACAGAGCCCTTGGTCTCTAATCAGGCAGGACAGAAGGATTAAGAATTAAAATCCAGGATAGCAAAATGGATTTGGATTCTGGAGCAGATATTCTAGAATAGTATTTTGCAACACCTCAGTTAGCCTAGCTTACCATTCTTCCATATGATCTACATGGATCGTTATCTGATCAAGCTTTCTCCACTCAAGAGATGTGTAGGATTAGACTCTTCTCTTTGAAGTGATTTTAGATATGTCAGGGTTATGTATGGAGTCTTCCAAAGCACTAGTTCACCCCTTTCTAAACTGGTCAGGAGTGCGGGTCAAACTGAAAAATTAAAATCCATCTACACATTATGCGGTCATCACTGTGGGGACAAGACCTGGTTACTTCTAAAGTTGCAACTTTACAGGAGAAAGATCAAGAAAAGTACATTTAAATTGGAACTCAAAGTAGACATTTTATTCCAAGCTGTTCTGGAGCATTTCTATTAGTCTAGTTAACACATTAAAAAGTTCAGCTGGTATTTTCAAACAATATTCAAATATTACATCTGATGCTCTAGATGCATGAAATTGGCACGTGTAAAAGTCTTGTAGTGAATGGGTACGAGTGTTGCTCATATGCAGGTTCCATTCTTAAAGAATCTCATAAAATTCCAAAGAGTTTTATGGAAAAATAGCTCATAAATCAGGTTAATGACTGTGGGGAGAGTAAATATTAATGTATGATGGTATATAATTAGAAAAACTCATCAAAATTGCCCAATACAACACTGAATAACTCCAGATATGGTTAAGACCAAGTCAGTCACTGTATGCAGCCTGCAAGTTGAGTTCTTCTCCTGGCTGAGACCTAAACTTGCGATGGTTCCATCTTCAAACCTTCAAAAGAGTCATACAATTCTGAGTGACCTAATTACTAATTGCTGTTTTTTTTTTTCTGTACACTAATTGCAGTGAATGCTACATTCGCAATGTTGAATTGCGTTCCAGTTCATCAGAATTAACAGAAATAAGATTAATCAGTCTTGCTTTGCTGTGGTGGGGATAAGAATCAGGGATCATGACGTCTTCAGTGCAAATGTAATGTTGGCAGACGAGAAGGCAGGTTCCAAGGTGCAGTTTTGCTTATGTTCAGATTTACAGATTAAAAGGCAAGTAATGCTGGGATATCCATGATAAAAACAGGAGGAAATGAGAAAAAAACTAGGAGAAATAAATGAAAAAAAAAAAATCATGGGACTACAGAAACTATAGAAAATGTGCAGCGTAGAACAATCTAGATCCATGCAAGAAGACACAAGAACAAGTCAAGGCTGAAAAAAGGAGTTCCTATACATAGGTATAAAAGCATCAACTTTTCCTTAACCCATAATGTTGGTACATCAGAGTAAATGTAGATTTATATCCAATTTAACTATGCATGTGTGTGTGTATATATATAAAAAACTAAGAGAAAACCAGCAAGAAGTCAATGACGCAAAGGAAAGTAAGGATCTTCTTGGGGGTATAACGATACAGATTTTACAATATGATATAAATTCTGGATTTTGCATCACAGTCCAATACTTTTTCATTCTGAATGAGAAGCGCCACCATTCAGGCAGGAGTTGCTTGGGGTCTTTTGTTGAAAGTTTCTCTCTTGTCTAAAGACATGTACATCAGTTGAACTGGAGGTGCCAAAAATGGCGATAGGTGGAAATGTGTGTCTGCACCTGTCCAGAGAGTTTTCATGCCCTATGACCACCTGGAATAGGTTCCAGCACCTCTTACAATTCTGGTTAGGATAAACAGGATGAACAGTCGCCCAACCAACGCTGTGACATAAGCAAGTATTTCATATATGACAAATTTACACTTATTTATTTGGCTGAAGCTTTTGTCCAAAGTGATTTCCAGGTACAGGAACGATCAAGCATAAATTCAGACTATAACTAAATGTGAGTTATAAGAAGTTCACATTAGTCATAGAAAACAGTGCAGGTGATACAACAGTGCAGATGATCAGTAT
>JBBIGC010020977.1:0-12672 GCA_037576955.1 Lepidarchus adonis | reverse complement strand
ACTAGTGTAATATATACAGTAATGAAAATATAAGTACAGTACAGGTATAGGCTAGACTAGTGTAATACATACATACAGTACTGAAAATATAAGCATAGGCTACACCAGTATACAGTACATAACGTCTCGCTATAAATGTAATATTTCTATTCGACACAAAATCACCACTATATAATATTTCTTTGTATTTAATTGTGTCTAGAATGTGTTTAAAGAGTGTGGGTGGGTCATTTTTTAAGCATTTTGGGGGGTGGAGTCTGAACTGCATTTTTTTGCCTTCCGCTGGTTGTTTTTGGAATGTAACCCCCACATGAAATGAAGGACTGTACTTTTTACTGCCAAGGTTGTTTTCTGCACAGTGTTATATGAAAGATTTTTTTATAAATCTGCAGCACTAGACGAGCTGCATGGAATCATAACTTGACTGGGGAGCTCACCCAGACGCCGCATTCATTATTTTGGTAGATTTTAACAAAGTTTTCCCAAAAGACTTCCAACACACCAATTTTCACACCAAAGGAGATCACACCCTGGCTGTCATGCACTGTATCTAATGTATGGTGGTGTATGCACTGGGCACTTTACAGTCTGCACAATGTACAGTTTCTTATACTTCACATTTACTGACAAATGTATTCAGACTGTAATGTGCAAGAATAGCACACCTTCTGTCTCTGTACACAATGTTCTCCATTTTAAATCCTTTATTCACTATATAAACATGAGCTTATTGCTGAGTTTACCTTTTCATCCCATTCAACACATTTCATAGTACTGTTGATCCAGTGTTAACTTGTATATGATCAATAAACATGATCTGAAGTGTGAAATAAACCGATATTAGTAAGATTTAGTTTATCCAATTCACCCAGTACCTCACCAAGCAGCTTTATTAAGATAATGCCCAGTGATTTTCAGTGTATGATCCTCTCTCTACAACCCCAGGGCCAAAGCAATGATGACGTCTCAAAAAACAACAGAGACAATTTCAAAAAGCCAACTTCAAAGTCACTGGGATGTGTAATCACTCTGAGGTCAAGCTGTTCTGAGCTGCAAAACAAAGTGAACAAACTCATCAGTCTCTACATATAACTGCTTGAGGTCAAAGTGTTCATGGTGAATGAGTAATATGTAAGGTCATAAATTAAACCGTCACAGACCAGATGTGACCAACAGGCAGCCAGCTGCTAATTTAGCCATGGTTCTCTCAATCACTTCAGAGCCTGCACTCTGTGATGGTCCATTACATTAAATTTGTAAAATCTTGTACTTTAAAATAAGATTTTTGCGTCTGGAGACGTCAACCTACAGCAGAGCATCAACATAAAGACAGAAAAGACCAAACAAACAAAAAAGTATCTAACAAGTATTCTATTTTTCTTGTTATACATCCAGTGCATGAAGTACAACCACTTTCATATCCAAAATCGCAATTAGAATAGAGTAAAATGATCAAATCCCAAAGGGCTTCAATTTGAATTAAATTGTAATTAAATCAATACTGACAAATTTTAATTGGAGAAATTTCATAATGCAAAAAAACTCTGGCATGTTGCATGTAAAACTGGCATTATAAAATAAAATCTACTTTTTTGTTTCTGTGGCTTATAAAACAGCCTATTAAAGAAAAATTCAAGATTGATTTGCCTACACAGCTAACAGATCGAGAGAGGACGGCATCGATCTAGCCCTTCATGCTGTCCTGACTCACCTGGAGAGTGCATGTATGGAAAGATGCCATTTGTAGACCACAGCTGAGCATGGTTATCCTCAGCAAGCTCAGCTCCAAGCTACACCAGCTAGGCCTCAGCTCGTCTCTGTATGTGGATCCAGAATCAGTCCAGTCAAAACCCATTAGCTCGCCCCTATTGGTCTGAGCCCTAAATTAGGTGAGCGGCGGGGTAGTGAGCTATCAAAATGAATGTGAGATTTCTTAGAAACACATTTCTTTGCCAACCTGCTTCTTTGACACATTTTAAAAATACAATTAAAGCTTTTTTAAAAATTAAGCTCAAAGAAAAAGTTTTATGATGTACGATGTATAGGTTCCCTAACAGTGATGAAATTGAGCAGTAAAAACGTCAGTGATATCCTGCGGCGTCTTTGTCCAGTCATTGCCGTGACAGATGCAAATGTCCTTTTCTTTGCTCACCAGTAAGAAAACGTGACATTTTGGGTCTAATTCACAAACTCAGAATCGAAACTACCACTAATTTGGTGTGATGGGTTAAATGCAGAGAATAAATTTCCCACTTGTGGGACTATAAGGGATAATAAAAGAAATAATACTTTAATAGAAATTAAAATGTAACATGCTGATCCAGACAGCAAACAAACCAAGGATGCATCAGTAATAGGTCCATCGTATGTTAGTGTCGCCCGCCCAACAACAGCCGCCGTCGACCCATAGAATTAGCATGACTGATTGCGTTCTGGGCTAAAGCGCCAACACTGAAGTTTGGCGAGCCATAGATGGAGAGATACATACACCCGACGCTTTGTGCTTTGTGGCGAGGTTGGCAGCTTAACGAGGTAAATAAAATGTAAGGAAATCTGTTCTGCAGCCTTTTATGGTGAGAGGCAAGTTTGGCGAGCTAACAGGCTTTGACTGTAGCTAATCATTAGCTTCAACAGAAGAAAGGACAACAACTTTTTTCCTTGAGGAAACTGAGATAAGCTACGCACCACAGAGAAATAACTAACCTACTGCCTGTGTGTGGAATCTCAGCCCTAGAGGACATGTACATAGCAGCATCTGCAAGAAGTCACACAGGCCATCATCGGTTTGAACTCCCCTGTCTAGAAGACGCTGCCCCTATATGCATGCACAGACTAAGAAATAGCTTTTTACCCACAGCTATAACTGATCTGAAAATCAGCTCACGCATCTCCCTTCATAAAAGGCCTGACTGATTCACTGTCTGACAAAACAGCCCACACACAATTCAGTCTGCATCAACGCCATTTCTTCCTAAATACAGGTACATCTAAAAAATGTTGAATATTGTAAAAAAAAAAAAAAAAAAAGTTCAATATTTCTTGATATTCCTTTCAGAAGGTGAAATTCATTTATTATATAGATTTATTACACAGAGTAAAATGCGTCAATCCTTTATTTATTGGAATTTCCATGATTATGGTATGGCTTTCAGATAATAAAACCCTAAATTAACAGTCTCAGAGGGAGAATATCACATACGATCAATAAAAATGATATTTTATACAGAAATGTCAAGCTCCTGAAAGGTACTATGCTCTCAGTACTTAGTTGTTCCTCCTTTGCATGAATTACTGCATCAATGTGACATGAAGGAGATCAGCCTGTGGCTCTGCTGAGGTGGAAGCCCAGGTTGCTTTGATCTCAGACTTCAGGTCGCCTGAATTGTTGGGTCTGGTGTCTCTCATCTTCCTCTTGACGATACTCCATAGATTCTCTGGTACTTTTTCTTCGTAGCCCAGGCAAGATTCTTCTGACGTCACGAGGAATGTGACATTTGTAGCCCATGTCTAGGATTCGTCTGTATGTAGTGGCTCGTGATGCACTGACTCACTCCACTCCTTGTGAAGCTCCTGCAAATTCTTGAATGGACTTGGCAATCCTCTTAAGGCTGCAGTTGCCCTGTTGCTTCTTTAGCAAAGACCTTTTGTGGCTTACCCTCCTTGTGGAGGGTGTCAATGACTATCTTCTGGACATCCGTCAAGTCAGCATCTTCCCCAGGATTGTGTAGCCTCCTGACCCAGACTGAGACCATTTAAGAGCTCAGGAAACCTTTGCAGGTGTTTTGAGTTAATTGGCTAATTAAGGTGTAACACCATGACTTTCCCAGATTGAACTTTTTCACAATATTCTAATATTCTGAGACAGTGAATTTTATTATCTTAAATAAAAGATTTCCATTATTATCTGAAAGTTAATCTGTGAAATTCCAAGAAATAAAGGCTTGACATATTTCACTCTGTGTGTAACGAATCTATATATGGATTTTACTTTCTGAAAACAAAATGTTAAGAAAAATGTAACATTTTCCGATATTCAAATTTGAGATGTACCTGTATTACCATTCTTGAACATCAGAGTCATTTGCACCATTATTCTACTTCTACTACTAGATATTGTTACCATCGTTATTGCTTTTCTGAATTCTATTCTGTATTTTATTCAATATTTATTGCCATTTATCTTCTGTTGTTGTATTTAAACCTATGGAAGCCTAGTGGACACAGCCCTGACCGTGCCCTGAGCAAGTCATTGCCCCACAACATTGACCGGGTGCTGTTGAACACTGCACTTTGCTCCATGTGTGTATAACGGACATGACTTCAACTTGTACACAAAGTTACTAAATACTAAATTAACACTGGCAAATGAACCTGAAAGGAAAGAAAAGTTTTGTTAAATTGCAATAGCTGGTATCAAAATCAATATTAACTGTTAAGTGGTGGTTCTGTGGGGGTCTTTGCCATTGCTGAACAGAAAAGGGGGCTAACAAATTAAGCAGAGAAATAGATGGACTACAATCAGGAATTATAAACTACAAAACCCACCAGGTAAAGTGGATAAAATGGTCCATAATGGAGTAGAGATAAAGAGCACCTTATAGAGTTTATACAATAGCTTCACATAAGGCGTCATCTGAACACCCCACCACCCCAACCCACTCAGACAATTTGAGTTTGTTTTCTTTATTCATGATAATTTTGACAAGAAAATCACCCCAGAAGAGCATTGCTGGTCTGAGGTGTTTTGCATCATCAACCCTGAAGTTGTTTGCATCTTTCTCACACTCAAAGGTTATCAGATGTTATCAGCTTCTGATGCTTTGTTCTGCTGGAGATCTTGTGACTCACCACTTTCTGGTTATGTGGATAACAGGTCTGACATCATACCCTGGGAAATTAGACTGCTGTAGCTGGGTGTTCCTTCGTGACTGAATTCTGGTGTAAACAACTTTTTTTAATCACATTTATGCATTTGTGTTCAGTGTGGTTTTACAGATTGCATTTGGGAATGGCATGTGTTTGGCCAACCTTTCCCTGTTTCTGTAGCCTACACCAATTAAATTAATGAACACTGGGAGGCAAGATTAACAACAACGCTGCTCACTAACAAAGAGCTGGTTTACTCCATAAAGAGAGAAGCAACATAAAACACTCCCTCTGGCCTGCAGGCAAGTCCAACAAGCCACTTACTCCCACACTGCTTTAGCTAAAGTGTCAAAACAGAGCGCAAAACACACGCCAGGACCCCCACCTCAAAATCTCATCAGCTTTATGCTTTTTTGAGGCGTCATTTCTTTTGACATCACTGGACGTTTTGGGTAACTATGCATGAATGTTTGCTAAAAATATTGTGTATTTTTTCACATGTCCTAAAGAGACTGAGTTTACATCTTTTCATTAACAAAAGCATCAAAATCTGTTATTAAAAAAAAAAAAAGAAAAAAAGAATATTGTGAAAAAGTTGTTATACAGATTAATTACACAGATCTGTCAAGGCTTTATTTCTTGAAATTTCAATGATTATGGCTCACCGTTAATAAAAACACAAAATTCACAGTCTCAGAAAATTAGAATATTGTGGAAAAAGGTGCAAAGGTTTCCTGAGCTCTTAAATGGTCTCAGTCTGGGTCAGGAGGCTACACAATCCTGGGGAAAACTGCTGACTTGACAGATGTCCAGAAGACAGTCATTGACACCCTCCACAAGGAGGGTAAGCCACAAAAGGTCATTACTAAAGAAGCTGGATGTTCACAGAGCTGTATCCAAGCATATTCATAGACATTTGAGTAGCAAGATGTTACTGTGCTTGCTTGGCCAGCAAACTCTCCTGACCTGAATCCCATAGAGAATCTATAGAATATTGTCAAGAGGAAGATGAGAGACACCAGACCCAAAAATGCAGACGACCTGAAGTCTGAGATCAAAGCAACTTGGGCTTCCATTACATCTCAGCAGTGCAGCAGCACCTCCATGCCACGCTGCATTGATGCAGAAATTCATGCAAAAAGAGGCCCAACCAAGTACTGAGTGCATAGTAATGAAAATACTTTTCAGAAGCCTGACATTTCTGTTTAAAATATACTTTATTAGTTTAGTGAGTTTCCACAGTGCCTTGGCAATCCATTTTTGTAAGAGTACACACAAATAGTAGTTGCAGTCTGCTCTAGCTCCTTTGTTTCTGGATAAGCTGATTCCCTACAGAGGCTGCACTGTTAGCCCTATTGCATCACATATACATACACACACTGAACGCCACATGCCTTATTTTACATGAAGGTTCTGGGCTTGTTTGGCATGAAGGTGACAAAAGAGGTAGTTTCGGAAATAAAAACGTTCAGGACCAAAACGGACCAGGAACTTGAACCAGGTTTCTGAACTTTGTGTGAAATAGCAGATTTAGGCTCATTCAGCCCAGATACGGTCTGCTGGAGTAGTAGCTCATATAGCGGTGGTCCTCTTTAATTTAAGACCTGAAGAAGGCCAAAGGAGGTAAAAAGGAGAACAGACCATCATCCAGACATGGGTTAAAAGGTATGGATATGCACTCTGTTCAAACAAATCCACAAGGTCCTTGGTTTCTCTTCAGAATAGAGGTGTAAATATGTGATCTAATAATAAATTAATTGAATAAATCAAACAAATGTGTCCAGTTAATTAAATAAAATATTTAAAAATGTATTACATGTTGCTGTTGTAACTATTTACACAATATTGGAATATAGAAAATAAAATGACTCCTTAATTTATTTTAGAGGTGGGTTACAAGCAAAAACTATACGATTACGATACATTGTGATTTCTTGCATATTTTGATATATTGTGATATTCTACACAGTTATCTGAAAATGTAAAAACAGCTGAAATGCAAGTGCTGAGTGGTCTTAATACATAATAATTCAGAAGAAAACAACCTGTCTAATGGCTCGTCTGCAAAACAGATCGGATTCTGATACACTGTGATTAGGAGTTTTTATATCCAGGAACAACAAATTCAGATTAGCAAATGGCGGTATCGTAGCCATTATCCATCTATGGACCCGAACAGTTGGGCTTCATTCCTTGTGATCCCATGACCCTTTAGCCAGTTTTCCAACACTGCATGCCATTTAAAGACTATAATATTGTCATTTTAAACTAACATTTTTCAAAAACTGAGAATTGAACAACCGATGCATTTTTGCTGCATTAAAAAAAATCTATTAAACCAACAGCACCTTTTGGAACCTGGGGCCGGCACTATTAATTATATATTGAATTATCTATTGATTATTTTAAGTATGAATTGAATCATTTTGTTCAACTCTAATCTGACCCAGTTTTCTGAGCTAGTATCAGCTCAATACCAACGCCGTAGACCAAATCAGGACATTTCAATTCCTCACACATCAATACAAACCATCAAACCTGAAATAACTCCATTTCCACTGAACGGCTTTGTCCGAGACAATTATTTCACATTCTACGGCAGAAAAAGACCTTCACCATTTGCTCAATAAACTAGTTAAAACGAGAACAACAAATAAATAAAACCACACACACAACTACACAAAGATTTATGTTTGGAACCCTCTTCCGTATCATCTAGATGAGCAAGAATCCTGTCAGACGCTCCGTTCTCTTCCCAAAGCTGCAAGTTAAATGCAGCTTGAATGTTAATAACTTCTTCAGCAAAATGAACAGCTTTATTTATTTAAAACCTTAATTAACAAACTTTATCAATTAATTATAAGCAAGTAACCGTGCCAGCCCTAACTGAATTAAACTGTTACACTCCTAGCTTCATCACTTTAAAAAATCTCTCTATGAATAAAGACATTGATGTGGTCAGTAAGGTGCAGTTTGCAGCAGGTGCTTTGGCTAATCTTGCAGCTGCACACTGAAAATGTCACATTTGAATCCTATAAATGAATGATAAGGTTCTCAGTTACACTAACAAGATGGCGGATTACTGCAGGATGAAAAACATTGAATTAATCTCAATATCCACCTTTTGCTTGCTACCATACACCACTATCAAAAAGTAAAAAGAAAGCAAAAGCCCCGTCTCATTCATTCCCTGCTGTATGGGGCATCGGCAGGAACTCGCTGCTCGATTTCAATAGGCTGATTAGATTTGCATTTAAATAAAAGATTAGCTATTCTGACACACTGTATGACATTTTCTTCATGTGATGATGAGCCACCCCAGTCACAACCATATTTAGAAGGGAACGATGGTGTGTTCATTTCCTGTACAGCCTATCTCCTGTCTCCAGCTGTGCTGAGACCAAGTTCTGCTGCACCACAGACGTTTCACTGTGACGTCTGAACACCATACAGTCATACAGTAAATGCAGTTATTTCAACATTTCGACTGTAACCACAACTAGTTTCTAACAGTGACCAGTAAAGTTGAATGTTAGAACATGGTGGAACTGTGTTCAGTAAAAGTAGAACCTTTTAAAAGGTGCATGGTTTTATGAATTTTGAGCAAGGGTCAATTTTAATGGACACCTCAGTATTTATAAATGGTAATTGTGCCCAAATCTACCTGGATTAGCATTTGAGATGAATAAACTAGGCTCATTAATACAGTCACCATCAAATCAAATGCAGATCAAACACAGTAGCCCATTCATACACTACATTTCATATTTTAGAAGAGAATCATTTAGAGATGGGTGATAAAATGATAATGATTGTGATATCTTTTCTTGAATTCAATATAAGACATGGTCGATATGATACATTGCGTCCAAGTTTTGACAGACAACACAAAAAGCTATATATCGCTAATGAGAATAGCACTGTGCTGAATCAGTCTGTCTGAAACCAAGTATGTCTGAAATAGTGTTGCCAATCACATGGCTGGAATAGCATTACAGCTGCCAGGTAAAGTGGTAAAGCAAATGGGAGTCGGGCGCAGCAGCACGGGAGCTAATGTTGGGGCTGCTTTAGCCGCTAATGCTACTTCAGCTACATGCACAACAGTTCATCAGGAATGGGAGTGAGCGAAGTGGAAAACAAGGCAGAAAATGTTAAGGAAAACTTAAACGACAGTGTTACTGATGACATGTCAATGGACACATGCCGAAGATCCAAAAACGAGGACATTACTGAATTCCTCAAACCCTTCTTTTCAACAATGTTTACCATCAGAAACAGAGTAGCGAGCGCCACAAATGGAGTCTACAGAGGGATGGGTAATAAGACCATCTGAAACGGTGTCATTTACAACTGTAAAGAATTCCCTGACCGTAAACATTTCTCCCAGATGGGAAGCATAACTGTGCATCGTATATAAGCCTCACTTCACTGAGCAAGACTGAAATCTGAAAAACAAATGCATTGTGTTCAGCAGTTATATAATGATGGAATTAACTTTACGTTACCTTCACATGTCACAGTGTGGTAGTGTAATGGTTTAGGAGTTCTGATCGGAAGGTCACCAGTTCAAATCCTAAACCAGTAAAGTTACCACTGAGTACCTCCTGAGCACCCATTCTTCATGGATGGGTCAAATGCAGAGGTTGCATTTCCTTCTGGTGCACTGTGCTGTGTTCACAATGTCACTTGTCACATTTATTTTGATCGTGACCGATAAGAAAAGCTCTAGAAGCATTGCGTAAAACATTCAGCTAATGAAAATCTAATGACAAATGTTGATTCTTTTGCACCTCTTGAACAAGTATTACTGGAACTACTACCACCACCACCATCACCGCTATATAATTACGACCGCTGACAATACCATGATTACTACAAAAACTATTGCTGCTGTTGTAGTGCCCCGCCCCCAAGGGGTTTGTAAAACAAAGCAAAAACTACATCATAGGATGTAGCACAGAGCAACGGTACCCAGGAGGCATTGGTTCATTAAACAAGTTTATTGATGTTAGATAATATTTTTAAATACGGTCATACTAATATTGAGAAAATGTAATTTGTGAAATTCACCAATATCACACTCACGACTTGCAAAGTAATCTTCTGCTTGAGCATAAAATAAGAAAGCACCTTTATATTTAATTTGCCATGAGCAGGAAACAATTAAAGCTCCAGATTGTAAGAGTGGAAGTAGCTTAATCCCTTGATTGAACACAACTTCAAGGTCCCTCAACCTTTCCCTTTTACCTGCCTACACTTTAGCATGAAGCCTGATCAAGCCCAAGGGGTTTACACCCATGCTGTCTAAATCTCATGTCCTCTTTCGCAGATCCATCAACATGACAATAATATTCCCCACCCCTGATAAGATCGTGGGGAAAATGCTGCACATGTTCAGGCATCGACCTTTGCGAAGGAGTAGATTTTCTAGACCAAGTGAAGACCATGGCCACTGAGGGTAGAGAACAACAGATAGAAAACCTGTGCTCAGTTGTAAACGGGTAGAATTGAGCAAAATGGGCTCCACATTTTTACATAAGCTTTTAAAAACGCTTCCACAATACAGACCATCATTTTTCGACACAATTTGAAAGATGTAGGAGATTTATTTCATCCATATCACTGCACAAAAGCAAACGAAATTAAACTAATAAATGTACTCAGTTCATTAATGAAAGAAAAAAAAAAGCATAATGCTCATTGTGAATTTTTTAGCTTACTTTTATGAGCAGGTCACCAATTTTGTGACCTATTTATACAAACAAATTCACAAACACAAAATCGCTTCCTGGTTCAACAATGGTGAGTGTTTGTCGGTTTATCAATCGGTAGGGCCTAGTCTACGTGAAGATTAGAATCTTTGAGTTTCTTTTAGACACAATTAAAATGCCCTAAACGCTTTAAAACTGCTTAAATACATTTTATTACTCTCAAAACTTTTTTTTTTTTTTTAAAAGAATTACTATTAAACTAATATCCAAGTTATGTATAGAAAAGTGTGAGGAATTACACATACAGGCCATGAGGGAGTATACGGTTTTATGAGACATGGACTTTTATTGTTTTTCTCACAAAGTCAGTATGAGCAATCTACAAGTATGAAGGTTCCACCCGGTTACAGTTACAATAAGCCTCCTACCTGATCTGAGGAAGGTAACATCCCTAGTAAACCTCCAGCCGTGGGTCAAAGGGGCATCCTGTGACTTCTCCAGTATTCACAGGCCACACCCCACTGGCTACTCGACAGCCCAGGTCGACGACCGCGTGCCTTTTCAAAGACCCACTGATGAATAAGCAGCCTTCTCTCTCTCTCTCTCTGAGGGGAAGAGACTTTGCTTTTGCAAACCGAAACAATCGAGGTCTACAGATGTGATCGCACTGTTGCAACCCTTACCACAACAACTCCCGTCCCTACTGACACACTCTTAGCGGCTTCCTCATGCTGCTGCTTGCGGTGGCAGGAGGTGGAGAGATTGACAAATGAAGATTGAGCGAGAGCATGAGAGACAGAAAGAGAGAGATTGAGATAAAGAGAGACTCAAAAGATGCTCACCACATCCTTTCAGCGCCAGGCTGCAAAGCCATGGCCGTGTGTTGCTATGGCACCCATTCGGTTAGCGAAGCAGCCCGCCCTGGAGATGAAAAGCAGTTTGAGTTCCATCAAAAGCTGAGAGGCCAGGGAGGATTCGTGATTAATGATGGAAAATGAGATTAATGAGGCTGATGCTGCGCTGCCTCTTACATTATTTAGACAAGAGCCATGCGCTCCACTCATTAGGGTTGGATAAAGTTTAAGTGAGGTTAAAAAAGGCATTTGAGCATAGTGGAAGTGACATAACCAATCAGGCGCACACGAAAAGCCATTTAGGTTTAGATAACAATGACTTATCGGTTTTATTAACACATTCATACCATCTAGAAACATAACCAGCGTATTGACTATTGCCAGAGGGTTAGATTAGAAGTGAATAAGAAGCAAAATTGATACATCCAGGATGGAAGTGCGCCATCACATTTCTGCCGTCTCGCACCGCACTAATATTAACTGTTTGTTTACATGGTCTCCACTTAAGTTAATGCAGTAGCTTTATCTATGTAGTGGCTGACCAAAAAACCCCCAAAAAACCTGATACCGCCATTTAGAAAACGTGCGCTAGTTATCATTAGCATAGTTTGTATTTCTCATGCATCTGACATCCAGTGTAACTTACAGACCTCTCTGTTGTTCAAGAAGACCAGCTACATCTGAAATCAGAAAGTGTCTCCATTATTACTTCATTTTACTGCTCATGTAAACTTAAACATACTCAAAGTTGAAACCTTGACTCGAGCACATTTAACCCTAACTGGAATGCCAGTGTTTAAGTGCATTAACCTCAGTAATGAGGGGCAAGGTTGGTGGATAAACGAGGTAAATTACATAGAAGGAATGATAGAAAACAGGCCACATCTTACCCTCTTAGCTTGGCTTGTTAACTATACCTGGAACAAACCAAACTACACTTTAAAGTTACTCACTGCTTACTAAAGTTTACTAACCCGACTAATACCGCTTACTAAAGTTTACTAACCCGACCGACACCGCTCACTAAAGTTTACTAACCCGACAAATACCGCTTACTAAAGTTTACTAACCCGACCGACACCGCCTACTAAAGTTTACTAACCCGACTAATACCGCTTATTAAAGTTTACTAACCCGACCGACACCGCTCACTAAAGTTTACTAACTCGACCGACACCGCTCACTAAAGTTTACTAACTCGACCGACACCGCTCACTAAAGTTTACTAACCCGACCGACAC
>JBBIGC010020950.1:0-27970 GCA_037576955.1 Lepidarchus adonis | reverse complement strand
AGACAGAGGGATGATTTTAGTCGTGATGTTTTATCTTCTGTCAAAATAAATGTGAAGAAACTGCAGGACATTTTGTGGCTGTAAATACCATCACCATTCCGTCTGTGAGGAGAATAATAGCTAGTCTCCAACAAACGCCGTCTCTATTAAATGTCAGACCGTCCAAATAATTTTTTGAAAAAACGCAGGTGCTACTATTAGAAGATATACGGTATGCATGTTCAGATTTTACTAAAAGACACTTAATTTTGGTTTTCTGCCACTGTGTTTCTATACATTTTTAATAAGCCTACACATTGATCTTTTTCTGGTGAATCATTTGTTGTAAAGGATAAAAATTTGCACATTTTATTTAATCTGTTTGTGATAATGTGTTAATTTGTTTTGTTTTTTCAAGATCTCAACTTATTTTTGTTATAATCATAACATAAAGGCTGACAGAATGATTTTTTTTAGATAACAACAACACTCTAAACTCAGATCTCACATGTAAGTTTTATGTCATTCAGCCATTTGTGCCTTTTACACATTGTCACCATCTTGATTCAGACTGTAATCAATGTCTGCCAGTTAGTCTCTGGGTATTCATGTTAAATGGCATTATCTTAAATCAAATTTTCTCAAAACAATAATATTTTCTTGAAATCTAAAAAATAATGTTGCAATAATGACATAAATAACTTGAGATCTTAAGAAAAAGTTTTAACCCATTGTGAAAGAAAGCAGAATAAAAATGTTAATGCATGGGCTTTTTAACACACAGCTGCATGTTCACTATCATTCAGTTTTAAGGACTTGATTACTTAAAAAACCTTCAAGGTTTAATGACAATGTGATTATTAATATGAGTGATAGTGACAGCCCTACAGTATTTACTGCATTTAGTTTAACTCATGTACATACTGCAGACAATCCACACTCAGCGGACACTGACCTTGCTGCTCTTAAGAGAAGGATTGACGCTTGTTCTGAATCGAGTTCAGTGCTAGACCTCAAAAAGCCAAGACTTTTTGGTTAGTTCCATTCAATGATTTCTCTTCTACCAAGCAAAAGTCTGGACTGTAACTTGTATAAATACATTTCAAACATATACAGGCCCCTGACCTGCAGTGTAGTGTAATGTGCATGTGTATTTGTTGTACAAATAACCCACTTTGTTCTTTGTCTTAAAATGTGTTTCATGGTAAAAAAAATAAAAAATTCTACACCATTTTTCTATAGATGATGGAGATCAGGAAAAATCACCTGACAAAGATGGAAAGCAACCAGATGAGGAGCATAAGAGTGAAGAGAGTGAGGTTTTGGGGAGAAGATGTGCTGTGCTGGAAAACATCCAGGACATGAGTCAGGAGTTCATGTCTATGCTGGTTGAGAATGTCCTGAAAGACGCACCTGAATCAACAGATTTCAACATAGAAATAATCCCCGAGAGCAACTGTGCTGTGGTGACTTTTACTAACAAAAAAGGTGAATCTTTACTCACAGCATCACAAAATTAAACCAACCAATCCAAAACCTCTACATTATAAAAATATCCTCGGTTCAAAATCTAAATAAAATAAACTTGATCTACACTCTAAAAATTTCATGCCGGTTTAACTTTAAAAAATTAACGTAACAATTTGCATTGACTTTTTAAAGTAATTTCAACTTTTGATATAATTGAGTAAATACTGCAAGCTTTTTATAGTTTGATTAACTCAGTTACTTAAGTACACTAAAAAATATATATTATGCTGGTTTAACTTAAAAAAATTAAGGTAACAATTTGCATTTACTTTTTAAAGTAATTTTAACTTATATAATTGAGTAAATACCACAATCTTTTTATAGTTTGATTAACTCAGTCACTTTAGTACTTTATGATTACTGTTATAGTACTATTTAAGTTCAACCAACTTAATTTTGATAGAAAGTATTTGCAATATTAAGTTACTTAATTTCAGTCACTTTAATCTATGTATTTCACATCCATTCTATTAAGAAATCAGTCAGATTAAGAAGTCAGAGAAAATAAGTAAAAAATCAAAACAAATTTATAATAAACACTTTAAACAAATTTATTGTAAAACAGTACTGTAGAACTTGTCCAAGATATTATACAGCACCAAGCATAAAACAAATGTATTCCAAACATCATTTGGTAAAAAATAAACTATATAAAAACTATATAAATATACATTTAAACTTAAAATATAAAATTACAAAACTCTTAGATCTGTAAATAATGAAATGAAAGCACTAAATATACAACTGAATACAGCTAGCTAAAACTAGCTAGCTAAAACTACAGAAGCATTACGGCGTTTCATGTAGTGAAAACCAAGCAACTGTTAAAATTTTTTAGCGTGTAAAACCAGAATCTTACTGGAAGCTGGCACTGATAAACCTACACGAGTTAAAAACCTGCTGGGTTTCTCTCTCTTTCTTTCCTTGCTTACGCGGTCTGGCAGCAACATGGCCGACATTTTTGAAAAGGCTTAGGAAAGAATAAGTTCCACCAACTCAATTATTTTCTTTTGTTGAGGAAACAAGATAATGTTAGTTCAAAATCCATATTTATCTAAGCTAAATTGACTTTTCTTTATTTTAAGTTTAAGATATTTAGAAAAATATGTACATGGAACGAACATATATTTCTGTGCTGAAAAAACTGTTGATTTTAAGTTCTACTGACTAACCCTAAGAACTATTTTTTATAGTGTACTTTACACCTACACTAAAAAGATTTTACATTTAGTACAAGACTGTACTTTTTCTGTGTTCACAAAACTGGCTGTTTGTGATTTACTTCAGTTCAGTCAATAATGCTAACTGGTGTCTACTAGCTTCCATTGATTGTTATGGACATCAGTATGTGCGGTTGAATCATTCCTTTAAGCCGCTCCTTTAACCTCACTAACGTTAACTATTTCCATCAGTTTTAAATGGAGAGTCAACTCCCATTTCTACCTAATTATGTAAAAACAATCTCTGTATCCAATGCTAATCTATCCATCTTGTTATACATTAGGTGCAGAGACCTTCATCTTTTCATGCCCGGAAAACTCAGTTTTTAGGAAGAAAAAATTAGATGTCAGACCTCTTGAGAACACAACAAAGGTGAAAGTGGAAGACCTACCTTCAGGTGTGAACTCTGACTATGTCATGCTGTACTTTGAAAAGTATGGGGAAGTAGAGGAAGATGTGGAGATGACTGACGAAGGGCAATCTGCCATAATCACCTTTGAAGATCACAAAGGTATGTCTTCTTTCAGACTGTGTGATCTGTAGTCTTGCACTACAAGGCCTGTTACATTGTGGTGTGTGTATATATATATATATATATATCTTTAAGGCATAGTAGGTATGATTTTGCATTGTATTTACAGTGCATTACTTTGGTCATTAGAATGCATGTGCCAGGATTTCCCACAATGGTAAAGTGTCATTTTATGTAACTTGTAATGTCCTTAACTAACAAAAATATTACAAATGTTAAAGATTGTGTTCATACAATAAATGCTCCAATCTAATAAGAAAGAAGAATGAGGATCACTCAGCTTTTATTATATACCGAAGTGGAAAACTAGCATTACTAGTGCTAGCATAACTGAGAGCTCAGCATAGAGCTCAACCCTCAGACTGATACGTTGAGTTCTGTCTGCAGATAAGGAAAAACATTTGCTGTTCTCATACCAACTAATGGTAATGAATAAAAATGAGAATTCAATGTATAATTCAAATTACTATTAATATGCTGTGATCACATACTGTACACTGCAAAATCTTAAATGTAAAATGTGAATATTTTAAATGTTAACAGTGTATCGTGGTGCTTGAAAGTTTGTGAACCCTGTAATTTTTTATTTGCATTTTTCATATGAATGTGACCTGAATTGAAACATGAATTGGTCATGTTTTTATTGAATAGAATGATCCAAGGACGATCATATAATTTAGTGAATTCTGGTGTTTTCAATTGTTGGGATGACGATCAAATGTGAGTGGGGGACACTTTTTTATTTATGGATCCAGCAAAGCCTGATCAGGCATCTGTGGATGTGCATCATGACTAAAACAGATCAGGTGTTTTAGGACCTCAGGAAAAAATGTTGATGCCCATAAAGCTAGAACAGGTTACAGGACCATCTCAAGAGTTTGGACTCCACCAATCAACAGACAGATTGTGTAGAAATGGAGGAAATTCAAAACTGGTGGTTGACCATCAAAGGTCATAAAAATGACCATCAAAAAGGTTATAAAGAAACCCAGCAAATGAAGGCCTGCCTCACATTGATAGATGTTGATGGTCAGGAGTCCACTACCAGTAGAACAGCAATGGTGTGAATCGCAAGGAGAAAGCCACTGTTCTCCCCCCAAAATGTCAATCTCAGGTCCTGGAAGCCGGTATCCAGCACAGTTTGATAGTTTCCCTCCTTAAACACACTCACTTAACCTGGAAATAAACATGTGATTCACATGTGACAGGGAAATCATCAAACTCGGCAGGACACCCCTGGTCTAAGGTGTAAAGGGGTTCACAAAACTTAAGGCATCACTGTATTATTAATGTTATTGACCTCAAGAACCATATTTAACCCTGTACGTGTTTTTCCCCCAGCTGTAAACAACGTTCTCAAAGCTCAACATCATATTAAAAAGCACCCTCTCAGAGTATTCCCATACTATAAATCATTGGGAACAGCACTCTATGGAAAAGACAGACCCACACTGAAACTCCCAGAAACCTTCATAGAAAATATTGATCAATTTGTTTGTAAATATCTCCAAGATAAACAAGGGTCACTGGATCTGATCAAACAAGACATGTCCAAGCATTTTTGTCAGCTGGATCTTCAAGACTCAACTGTGAAAATTAGCCCAATACCTTCCCTACTTCACCAAGGTTTACAGACAAGAAAACTCGTCCAGACCTGGAGGGAAAATGCCTCTGCTCTGTTCACTGCTACAACGTCCAAATATAAATCCTTACAGATCCAAATTCACAGAGATGCATGGAGTGAAATGGAGGTAGAAATCCACAAGACACTGTTGGCTGAGCCTGTGACCCTGGTCCTTCACAAAGATCAAGGAACAATGGTTCTAGCTGGTCTGGCAGAAGATGTTCATAGAACTGGTAAAGCTGTACAGGGTATGCTAAGTCAAATCACCCAAAGAATCCAAAGGGAGAAGGGCAGTGTTACAGATGAAATCAACATTATTCCATCCATTTATAAGATTGCTGTATTGGATGGTCTTGAACAGGAAATTAGCAGCAGCTTTCCAAAGATGGAGCTGAGTTACCACTCTCATGGCCAAAAGTTAAATCTCTATGGTCTAAAACAGGAAGTTCTGGAGGCGAAAAATAAGATTCTACAGGAAGTCATTGGACTAAAACGGAGAATAGTGGAACTCCATCCATCAGTTTTGGAATTTCTGACTAAGAAAGACCAGGAAGAACTGACTAGTGACTTATTCCTATCCAATGGAATATTTGCATCTTTGGAGATTAAGGAAAACCAAGCTTTGCTGGTTGCCAAAACTGAGAGTTCCTTGAAGGATAGTGAGACACAAATTAAAGCACTTTTAAATCATAAATCCCTTGACATAGAGGACCCCAGTGTTCTGAGGAAGACGGAATGGCATGATGTTATCTCAAATTTAGATAACGCATTTAATTCACCAGTACGGACTGTTGTAATAAACACATCCGACAACCAAATTGTGGTTTCTGGCTTTAATGATGTTGTCAGAGTTGTCCTGGAACAGCTGTCCGACTTTGTAGAAAACAATTCTAACATTGTCACAGCTCTCGAGGCTGACAAGATCGTTGTCAAGTTTATAGAGGAGCTCAAAAAAGAAGACTGGTTTGAACGTGTGAAAAACAAAGTTAATGTTGGTTTCAAAGATGACAAAGTCTCATTGAGTGGCCCAAGACATCATGTCTCTGAAAGTAAGCTCCTCTTTGAGAATCTAATCTCATCTGTTTACCACTGTAAGTTTGAAGTAGCCAAGCCTGGTGCCAAGAAGTTTTTCATGGCTAATGAGTCCATGTACATTACCACAGCCAAGCAAGAAACGGGATGCTTAGTTGAGCTCATCGATGAAAATGAGATCTTCCAGGCTGGTGGTGTCAGTAAAGGAAAAAGGGGAGTTCTTACTCCTGAAGGAGTGGAGATTGTGGTCAGTAAAGGTGACATTTGCTTTTATCCAGTAGATGCTGTGGTTAATGCAGCAAATGAAAAACTGGACCTTAATGGAGGACTGTCAAAGGCACTTTCTGATGCTGCTGGACCACAGCTGCAGGACGCTTGTAATCAGATCACTAAAACACGAAAACTGTGCGCTGGTGATGCTGTCCTCACCAAAGCAGGAGGACGCCTGCCCTGCAAGCATGTTATCCATGCAGTAGGACCACATTATGATAGCTCTAATCCTCAGAATGCAGTTACATTGTTGAAAACAGCTGTGAAAAGAAGCCTTAATCTCGCTGATCGAGAGAATTGCCAATCTATGGCAATACCTGCAATAAGTTCTGGAAACCTTGGGTTCCCATTGGACCTTTGTGCAGACACCATTGTTGGGGCACTGAAAGAATTCTTCGAGTTTGTTAGTGGAGACAGTGGTATGAAGACGATTCATCTTGTTGACAACAATGATAAACCTTTTGAGGCTTTACAAACTGCGGTAAAGAAGGTATATGGAGGCAGCTCCTCCAGTCAAGGGAACACTTCTGGGTTCAAACCAAGCATAACTCCGCAAAATATAAGTTTGCCAAGTACCTCAAGCCAAAGTACATCCCAATGCATCAAGACTAACGAGGGCCTAACCATTACCCTTTCAAAGTGTAACATCCAGGACACTTCAGTGAGTGAAATTCTTCTACATAGCTTTCTAGTTCCTGCATCAACACAGTTGTTTACTACTGGATTGGATCCAAAATGTTTCAGATAAAGAATGTTTGTATCTGCCTTTAGGTGGATGTCATTGTGAACTCTATATCTTCTGACTTGTCCCTTAATCATGGAGCCATTGCAAGTGCCATCCTACATGCAGCAGGACCACAGCTTCAGGTGCTTCTTAACCAGCAGGCCACAGGCAAACAAAACGTTGGTGCCTTTTTTGTCACTGCTGGTTGTAACCTTAAAAACAAACTGGTGTTTCATGCTGTGGCTCCTCACTGGAACCAGGGACAGGGCTCTGAACAGAAGGTATATTTATATCATTTTAATACCTTTCCATGTGCATGGGTTTATTCCTTTGGGGTATGTTGTCTACAGTATGTCTCTACAGTGAAAAATTAAAGTACAGTTTCCATATTGTAAATTGTAATATTGCTCACTATTAAAATTAGAAACACTAGCTTTCTTGCCCCCTTGTGTTTTATTTATATAAATTATTTATATATATTATTTATCCATATCTTAAGTATCATTCTGTTGTGTTAACATCAAAAGATTTAGATTCTATATGACTCAATTACTCTTATAAATAAACTGCAACAGCCCTAGTAACAATACATGCAAATAATTTTTAAAAATTACTTTGAAATGAAATAAAGTAATTAAATAAGACAAATTGTTCATGATCGTGTGCTAAAAATGGTTTCTTGTCTTTGAGAAGGATTTGGAAGGTATCGTCGATAAATGTTTAGGAGAAGCAGAGAAGCAGCAGCAGACATCCATTGTATTCCCTGCCATCGGCACAGGAAACCTGGGTTTTCCAAAGCCTTTGGTAGCCTCACTCATGCTGGACTCAGTTCTTAAATTCAGCAAGAACAGGAGTTCCAAGCAGGTGCAGGAAGTGGTGTTTGCTCTTCATCCCACAGACACTCAAACCATACAAGTAAGCAAATATGTTTAAAGCCTTGTATGTGTAGTGTGGGCATTATAGAGACTGTAAGATAAATTGATATTTATATCATTGTTGGTATTTGTTGCATTAACAGGCTTTCACAGATGAATTCACCAAGAAGTTTAACATTCAGCCATCCTCAGCAAGTGCCTTCATGCAGCAACAAAGCAAAGGTACAGTGTCTAAGCTTCCTATTTATTTCCCTTTTTTGATCTAATATTTAATACAAAGCATCAAAACAACAAAATGTATTTTTAATTATTTTATTTATGTAACTGTTTATTTATTGTGTTTTGTGTCATTTTTAATTCCTAGGCCCTTTTTCAAACATCACCTCAAAATCAGGCTTTCATGAGACTACAGTGGGAGCAGTTGCACTACAGGTTCTCACCGGTGACATCACTAAAGAGAAAATCGATGTGATTGTAAACTCCACTAATGAGGATTTCACACTAAAAGCAGGTAATCCTGGCCATGATCATAACCTTAGGTTAACAATAGGCTCTTTAAGTCTAAACGAATAACAAACTGTTTGCAAATTTGTTACAGGTTGCTCATACTACATTTATCATTGCAATGACTGTCAAGTTATCGACGTAGGCTATCACTGTATGTATGTAGTATATTTGTGTACTAAAAAAAACACATTTACATTGAAAGTAATAATAATATAAAGAATCGGGGTGTGACAAAATATCAATTTGTCAATATATCGTCACCCTTGCTCACAGCAATATCGATATTTGAGTTAATAAAAATCTGCCGCCAATTTGACACACCAGCATTGCTACTTCTTCTCTCCTCTGGGTGGCGCTGCTTGACAGCATGCAGGAGAAGGTAAAAGCTGAAGAGGAACTTCCTGACAGTTAGATAAAAGAGAAAGGTTGGCTGACAGATGCCCAAGCACCAGTTAAATGTAAAGACTGTCTTTGGCTTTTAGAACATTGACGAAACAGACTGTGAATTATTTTGTAATGGCTGTATCTCTGCACATGTCTTTGCTGCACTTGTTTAAAAGCAATGCATGACTCTACAAGGGAACCCTGTCAACATGAGTAAACCTACATCGTTGGAGAGCTTCTTTGAAAAAGGGGCAAAGACCCAGTAATCCAAGTGCTCAGAATTGTACGTCCCCTCCAATCTAGCAGTTGCTGGACTATCCTCAGCAATAATTTAGATCAGACAAAAGCATAACTCTCCATAATTCATCTGGTATACACAGGGTTAAACACTAGCTGGCTGTAGCAGAAGGCATGTTTCATGGGGAGCAATGCATTGTGGACTACGTAGTATTTATTGCAGGAAACTAGATGGAAAGAATTGCTTTATGGGAATTGTAGTTTGGTTGGTAGCATGATACTAGCGCAATTTGCCAAGTAACGGGAGCGAAGTGAAGCCTTGAAGCTGAAGTTGCGGTTTCTCTGCGCTTCTGACGGCGGTCGCAAAGCAAATACGGGAAAGGTGACAATCGCATTGCTGTTACTTATGTAAATTAAGAAGTGTTTCTATGATGTATCGCTATGTCGTTGTCCTGTGATATATTGATTATTGCAGAATCGCTGTATTGCAATATTGTATCGTGAAATACACTGCAATTCCCACACCTATTAAATAACAAATATAACAGTAATAATATTCACATGTTCAGTAGACACATATATATTATTTTTACACAAAGTATTTGCAATCAACAATTAAAGCTCTGTGCATTTGTTCAAAGCACATAGAACATAGCATACATACAAAACACACAAGAACAAATGCTTGCAGACAAAAAATTGACCAACAACCAGGACAGACTCCAGAGGACTTTAAATACTCGGACATGAACAGAAACACCCGGGGAAGGTGGTGACAAAACAAACATGTGACCTACAAGAAACACATAACAAAATCCCAGAAGACCCAGGGAGGAACCAAGACATGTGACAACAGAAACAGGAGCAAGGAACTATATTACAACTGTTCAGTTTAATCAGACTCTTTTATCAAGTTATTCTTTTACCGAGTAGGTTTACAATAATTACTTAGCTGACCAATCTTAATATTTTCTCACAATGCTATTTATCATTATACATCACAACAAAAATGACATGAAATAAAGATTAGCTTTTCTTAGAGCCACCTTAATTCTGTCTGTTAGTAGTTTTTACATTGAACTTTGAGTGAGTCTTTTACATAAATAAATCATATTTAAAAACTTTCTTTGTTTCAGTTTGTGTTAATCATAATTTGAACGTTCTGAGACAATTTGTCTGAAAAGGGCTGTAGTATTTTTATATTAGTTTGTATAATGACTGATCCTTTATTAGGCACTCACATTACATGTACACACAACTGACTACAGTTCATAAATATATGTATATCATTGGTTGTATTCTGTTAATTGTTTCACATACTCAGTCATTTGAAACACAAATTGCATTGGTTTTGTTGGCATTATTATTCAATTAGCTTGTACATTAAACACTTGCATAAAAAAATTCATATTACTGTGTATCTTTAATACTAAAGGTGTCTCAAAGGCTGTTTTGGATGCAGCTGGTCCAAACGTAGAAGCTGAGTGCCAGCAACTTGGTGAGAACTTTCATTTTTTTTGTATCAAACCAGCTAATGCTTAATCTGAAATTACAAATAATAACAATGTATAGCACGTAACATTGTCATTAACATTCTTTCTAGTAGCACAGCAAAAGAAAGGAATAATAATGACTCAACCGGGCAATCTTCAATGTAAGAAGATCATCCACATTTCAGCAAAAAATGATCTTGGAAGAATCCGCAAAAGGGTCTTGCAAGCACTCCAGATGTGTGTGAAGCAAAAATTCACTTCCGTTTCTTTCCCTGCAATTGGCACCGGTGAGTGATGCTTATGTAACTCACATTCTGGATGGAAGTACAAAACAACATTGCATTTTGGACAAGAGATTAAACGGCACATTGATTCATATCTCTGACTGGCATGTACTGTATTTGAAATGGCACTAGATGCTAAAAATCTACTAAGTGCACTTTCTGGCAGAAAAATCAAGAACTGAACAACTGCACTCTTGTTCCAGAAATGGGGTCACCTTAAAATAGCCGAATTGACTTATTAGAAGGTGTTCCTGGATACAGATCTCCAGTCAAGGATTAAGCCTAGTTCTGAATCATATTTTCATTTCAATGGGGGATTTTCATTCAGCTTGCAGTTTAGTCAAAGATTTAGCTTAATTCCTGTCTGGAAAGCCAATCCATAGTGTACACACTTAGCTAATGAATTACCTTTATAAAATATTTATCAACAGATTATTGTTTTAGCTTTTGGTTTACAGCCATACAGTAGATGCTGTGATTTTTACCTGAACAGATTTCCTTTTTAATGAATCTGTGTGATAATTGCTTGTTCCAAAGCTCCTATACAAAGAAGTAAAAGATTAGGGGCTGCTAATGAAATGCCTTCTCTTACAGGTCAAGGTGGGGTGAATGCAGGACTGGTAGCAGATGCCATGCTAGATGGTTTGGTTGACTTTGTGACACAGACTCCAAAGTCCTCCCTCAAACTGGTCCGCATAGTGATTTTTCAGGCTCCCATGTTGACAGACTTCTATCAAAGCATGCAGAAGAAAGAAGCCAGTGACAAGCAAAAGAAAGAAACTACCTGGACAAAAGTAACATGTAGGTTAATGTATTATTATTATTATTATTATTATTATTATTATTATTATCAGTAGTAGTAGTAGCCTTGGTTTCTCAGGAAATATTTTTACCCTTAATTCTGTATATATAATGTAATTCTTTAAATAACTTATTAAGAATTTTCTTAATTTCCGTCCAGTTTTCTCTTAAGAACAATTCTACGATTGTGTGATAATCTTGAAAAGAATATTTTCTTAGGTTATGACAGCCCCATCCAGTGTTGTAATCTAAAATGTACCTAATGAGTTTTCACAATTTTTTTCTTGGAGACCTTTCTACACTGTCAATTCTTGTCTGCTATTTTTTTAAATATTCCGTTTGATTTAATTTTTCCTCCATCTTCTTTTTGTCATCAAGCACTGAGTGAATTTATTGGTAAATTTTTAATTAACATTTTCTAAAAAAATTAATATAGTTTAAAAAACAGTTGATATAATTTTATATAATTTCAAAACACATTTTATGAACCTTTTATTTTTTTGCATTCTTGAATCCAGCCCCTGATTCATTTTCATTTGTGCACGTGTAAGAAAAGCATCTTAAACACAATGCTTTAGAAGCTGGCAGGATCGACTGAGGATGAGTGAATTTTTAAAGGGTCTTTTTCTTAGCCTTTTATCAAGGCTGGGTCACTTAAAAGCGTTGCTGCACAAAGATCATTGTTAAATTCTACAATGAACACAACATTAAACACTGTACCCGTTAAGATGCTCTTAATACTAAGAAGCTTTGGGGAAACTGGGTCTTGTTTAGTCCAATGAATTAAACACAAAAACTGCTGCAGCAATTACTACTGCACATGAGTGAAAAGCATATTGTGGTGTGTAGCAGATTTTCGTTGCAATAAAAATCATTCACATTTAATCATGTGTCTCACTTTAACAGCATTTGCCAAATCACTGTTCAGTGGATCAAAGGACAGTGATGACCAGCAAAAGAAGGGAAAAGACTTTGTAATGGAAGGCAAAGTGGTCAATGCAGCATGCTTCTCCATTTGTGGGCCTTCCCATTCTGCCGTGGACCAAGCTAAGCAGTGGGTTGAGAAACTCATTGCAAATGATCAGGCGTTCGAGTCAATCAGTGATCCACTTATCCTAAGGTTGTCTGATAAAGACCAACAAAAAATCCAAGAGTTGCCACAATCCATGGATGTCAGTGTGAGAGTGGAATACAAGACTCAGGCAGGAGAAGAGGCCACAATTTTAGTGGAGGGTCTCAGCAGGGATGTTCTGAAGGCTGTAGGTGAGATCCAGACCATTCTTAAAAGAACCAGAGAGGAGGTCACCCTAAAGAAAGGTATGGATATAGCAAGTGAGCTAGTAGACTGGCAGTACCAACAGGGTGGACAGTACTGTAGCTTTGATCTCCTAACAAACTTTCGTTTGGAAGAAGCTCTTGCACAGAAAGCACAACAACTGGACATCACCTTCCAAGGCCAAACATACAAAGTCACTATGCCTGAGGGTCCTGCCGTGAATGCTGTTAGTGGTAACCAGATGAACATCAGACGTGTTGACAAATTACAAGGTAATACATATATACATTTGTGTTCTTTGAGATGTCTTGCACAAAATAAGTGTCATATTTTGTCAAGGACTTTCAGTAGGGGGTAAAGTGGTAACGTTTCTAGTGCTATTAGGCAGATGTAGCTAACAAAGCTATGAGGACATGGTCTAGACCAAATTCAAGACAATTCAAAAAACTCTCCATTACTCACGCATACTGACGCATGTTTATGCATGTTGACAGGTGTTCGCGTCTCTCAGCAGAGCTTTCTGAGCTACTTTCACTCACTCACCTGCATTCAGTTGAGCAGCGCCACCCAGAGGAGACTTGAAGCATATTAATCAAATTAGCAGGGAATGTTTATTAATAAAAATATTTATATTGCCGTCTGCGTATTGATTATCGTATCACATGGGCAAGGACGACAATATATCACCAAATGGATATTTTGTCACACCTCTAATTATAACCATTGTCCATTAAAGACTTTAGCAGACATAAACGAGTAACATGAAATGTTTTTTTCCTTTACGTCTAGATAAAGAGAGCCTGCCTAAGGAATGGGATACGATGGCATCTACTGAGCTGTGTAAGGAGTTTCCTCTGCAGTCAACCAGCAATGAGTACAAGGATGTTCTGAACGAATTCAGAAAAACCTGCCCTAATAATAATGTTCTTAAGGTATGCCTCATGTGTAGAGGGTATGCACTTCACATCACAGTAGTTGGAGGTACGCCCACTGAATATCAGAAAGACATTTTAGGTCGAATGCTGCAAAACCACACAAAATATGAAATTGGAAATACCTGCTGTGCATCTGACTCAACAAGAAGTCTTGACGTAGTTCCCCAGTGTCAAAATCATGGAAAAAAAAATAATAGGACACCAGATTCCTGGCTGCATGTCAATGTCCATGGACCATTGGTTCTTCAGAATGTTCTAAGCATCACGGTTGAGTAGGGCTGGATGATATGACTCAAAATTCACAAAATCACTGTATTTTTTGACCAAATGTCAATATATTACATTACCATGGTTTCAGTATTTGTTCCCATCCACTTTTGCTGAAGAAGTCACACGTTTATATTGTTTATACTTAATTATTTGGATCTAAATGCACAGCAAAAACTTTATATGATAAGCATAAACCAAACATACATGTAAGGCCTGTGAGGATTCAGCTCTTGACCCACTGATATGCTGCATTGTGCCAGAATAGGGCAGTAGAAAGTTCTCTGCTGCTACGTTGTGCCTTGCAGGCAGAGGGAGGCACTCTTCTGTGGCATTGCCACTGCTAGATGGGGAATGGATAGCACTTGGGAGCAACAATTAACAACTAATACCTGGGGAAGTGCTTTTTTAAGCATGGTTAGGCAATTCTGTGTCCTTGTGCCTGGACAAGCCATGCCAATCACACCAGGCTTTTGCCAGTAATTGGTAAGGCATTTCTCATTGAGCCTCCTGCTGGCATTCCCTGGGACATCCCCTCTCTGAAGTTCTTTTTGAGGTTTCTATCCCTTCCTCACTTCTAAAGCCTGCATGATGCATTGTGGTGGAAGTGGGGTGTGTTTTGCAGTTTGTGGATGGAAGAGCCGTTCTCATTCGTGTCCCTTGCCGGAGGGTCTTCTAGTTCTGGTAACCCAGACCTTGGCCCAGTGCCTCGCCATGAGCACAGTGTGCTAACTGGGAAGTAGATTTCCCATCACTTACCCACTGGAGTTTCCACTCGTTTTCTGGAGCAGGGATCTTATACCTGATCATTTCCTAACCCCTCCTTCTCAGACCGATGGGTGAGTGGTAGCACTCTCACCTTGAAAAACAACATCGTTTTTGAGCCCCAGGTAGAGAGTGGGGTTTTCTTGCTCTCTTTTGCACTCTATAGAAGTTTAATACATTCTTCATACTCATTGTATTTTTTTTTTAAATGATTGAATGGTTTGATGGTCTTTCTTCCAACTTCTCACTTGCAAACTCAATCGTCTTTTGTTCTGTTTCACTCTGTCTGAAGCCAGACCACTTCCCAACATTAACCCTCACATTTTCATGATTCTCCTTTTTGGCACTGCATAGTTGCTCACAGCACTTCCCACTCCTGCCTCCATTTCAGCCATTGTTGTTGTTAAGCTAAGCAGGAGGCAGGCTTTACCCACAATGAGGACTGCGTTTAGGATTCTGCAGAAATTACACTTACCTAGTGGAACCTATTTAATTAATATATTAAAGGTTTTATTTTCAATCAATGAAAAAATATTGTTCACTTTGGCACTCAGTATATGGCCCATGTATATTGTCATCATTTGTTTAACTTTTGGTTTCAGTTTCCCCTACTGAATGCTGTATCCTGTTCTGCCACTAAGTCTGACTGAGGGGGAGGTGTTTCTGTGCAAAAATAGCGTTAGTGCACTAACCTATGTGCAGAAGAAATAAGACTGACTTCTTATTGGTATAAACGGTAAATACATACATACTAAATGGCCTTTTTCTGTATGCAGATTACAAGGATACAGAATCCTGGCATGTGGAAGAAGTACCAGAGTAATAAGCATATCATGGAAATAAAGAATGGCCATAGCAACAATGAAAGAAGACTGTTTCATGGAACCAGAGAGGACTCAATGAGGCACATCAACCATAGTGGCTTCAACCGTAGCTATGCAGGAGTGAATGGTAAAATGTTTAAATCTTTCTTATTTTGACCTATTACAAGCAATTACAGTGGTGTCGGAATGTTTGTGAAACCTTTAAAATGTTTTATATATTTTTCATGTCTTAAAAGTAGACAAAAACCTAACAAAACAAAAATAATTATTATTTGGTTACACATTGTATATTACAAATATTTATATTTAAAAAAAAATGATCCAACAACAAAAGTAAGTGAATCCTTCGGATTATTATATAATTTGAAGGTGAAGCCAGAGTCTGGTGTTTTCAGTGAATGGGATAACAATCAGGTGTGAGTGGAAGAACCTATTTTATTTAAAGAACATGTCATAAAGAGTATGTCATAGATTGGAGGTGTCTGAGGACCTCAGATAAAGAGCTGTTGATTCTCACAAAGCTTGAAAGGGTTACAAGACCTTCTGTAAAGAGTTTGGACACCTACATAAAGTTGTGAAAATCTGTTGTTACTCTATGCCGAAGTGGTCAACCATAGAGAACTTCAGCTGTAAGGTGTGTAATACTCAGAGAGGTTACGAAGGAAACTAGGGTTAGGTTAGGGTTAGGGTTAGGGTTAGGTTAGGGTTAGGTTAGGGTTAGGATAGGGTTAGGGTTAGGTTAGAGTTAGGGTTAGGTTAGGGTTAGGATAGGGTTAGGGTTAGGTTAGGTTAGGGTTAGGTTAGGTTAGGGTTAGGTTAGGGTTAGGTTAGGGTTAGGGTTAGGGTTAGGATAGGGTTAGGGTTAGGTTAGGTTAGGTTAGGGTTAGGTTAGGGTTAAGATAGGGTTAGGTCAGGGTTAGGATAGGGTTATGGTTAGGATAGGGTTAGGATAGGGTTAGGGTTAGGTTAGGGTTAGGGTTAGGTTAGGTTAGGGTTAGGGTTAGGTTAGGGTTAGGGTTAGGGTTAGGATAGGGTTATGGTTAGGTTAGGGTTAGGTTAGGGTTAGGATAGGGTTAGGGTTAGGTTAGGGTTAGGTCAGGGTTAGGTTAGGGTTAGGATAGGGTTATGGTTAGATTAGGTTAGGTTAGGGTTAGGGTTACCTGTCACACACTGGCGGCTGCTGATGAGTGTTTATTGCAGGGTAGCCACTGCTCTCCTCCAAAAACATTGCTGACTGTCTAGCTTGCTAAAGATCATGTGGACAAACCATAATGAAACTGAAAGAAAGTTTTGTGGATGGATAAAACCAAAATAGAACTTTTTCACTTAAATGAGGAGCATTACATTTGGAGAAAGATGAACATTTATCCAATCTGTGAAACATGGATGTGGTAGTGTTATAAACAAGTGAATTATAAAGGAAAATATCAAGATATTTGTCTGTGAAGTGAATCTCAAGAGGCAGTGGGTCATGCAATCTTAAACACACAAGAGGTTCTAGCAAAGAATGGTTAAAGAAGAATAGAGAATGTTCCGGTAAGGTCAAAGTCCTTACCTTATTCTAATTGAAATATTGAGGAAAGGCTTAAAATGGTTTATGTGAGGAAACCCACCAACATCTAAGAGTTGCAGATGTTCTGTTTAGAGGAATGTATCTTCTGAGTCAGTGTGTAGGACTGATCAACAGTTATTGCTGCAAAGGGAGGTCTCACCAGATACTGAAAACACAGGTTCGCTTACCTGTTTAAATAAGGTTTTTGTCTGCTTTTTAGGATTTGTTTAAAAATGTATGTTTTAGGTCAAATTTATAAAAATATATATTTAAAACATTAATTTTCACAATCAAGTACCACTGTAAGTTTGTTAATTTTAGGCTTGTTTGTATGTTTTCACTGATCATGTTACTTTTTATGTAATTGCAGCTACAGTATATGGAAAAGGCACTTATTTTGCAGTTAATGCAAATTACTCTGCTAGCAACACATATTCAGTGCCAAACCAGCAGGGCCAGAAGCACATGTATCTTTGCAGAGTCCTCACTGGAGACTACACAGCTGGAAATTCTTCAATGTTTGTTGCTCCTCCCAAATCTGCAAACAGCATAGATCTGTATGACACTGTGGTGGATAATCCTGCTGCTCCAACCATCTTCGTAGTGTTCCGCGATGATCATGCTTACCCAGAATACTTGATCACTTTCACGTGAGATTTCAGCGGCACAATGCATGTACAAAACACGTGACTAGCAGATATATTTGAATGTTCTGCCTTTTTGCCTTAAAACGTCAGAAATGTCTGAAACGGAAGCACAGGCAGCTCATGACTGAGTGCGAATTTACACTTTAACCATACTCTCCTACTCAAAAGTTTGGAACAGTCCCTCCACTCACATTTCATAATAATAATAATAGGTAATCAAAATGATATAAAATAGTTCACACAGAATGTCTCCAGTCAGAAATATTCAAAGTACTATTTAGATTCCCTTCCTTGTGACAACACAACTGACTCACATATGTTAATTTGGAGAGACAGTCCAGTAAATAACTGGCTGATTAATTGATTAATTGATTGATATTCATTATTTGATGTATTATTTTCACAAAAAACACAATTGACATGGTATATGGTGGTTTCGTCACAAAAATAACAAATTGAAATGTATGTTTTGGACAAACAGAGGTGCAATTATGCCCTAACTCTAATAACACTGACACTTTCAGCTATAAGCCTTAATGTTACACTCTATTACAGTGTTTTTTTCACTGTTTTCTACTGGGAATTTTCTTTTCTGCTGTTGAAACCATTTGTAATTATTATTGTGGCACCAAACACTGACAATGGCTCCATTTCCAAAAAGTAGGGAAAATCATACTGGTCCACCTTCATCGAAGCTGCATAGAAACAAATACATACTGGGTAGCGGCTCTATTTTCAGAGACCAGTCTTTTATTTACACATCACCTGCAAATCGGATGCTCCAGTATGTGCTCATGTATTACATAAAAGATGCCTTAATTCAGGCAGTAGGTTTTCCAGACTAAATCTGTCATGACTGAACAGCTACTGTAGCATTTGTCTATTCATACTTGTTACTCAACTGAAGGGCTAATAGATCCAAGTCTACAAGTGACACAGTAACAGGAATCATGCCAGATGACTTGGGGAATTTGAATACAAGCATTCCAACGTGTGCAATTGATTCGTTGTTTCATATCTGTGATTCTTAATCATGTTATTGGTGGCACTGATGATGATCATGGCTAAGCTCGATCGTACCGATAGGAGAAATTAAACTATTAAACTCTATGCAACTTCGATAAATCAAGACAATTTTGTTCTGACTGCTGCTATCACTCAGTTCTGCCTTTAGCTATTTGTGATAGACTTCACGTTTCAATAGGTGCATTAGTCTAGAAAAACTTCTTTCACAGAAATGTAACTTGTTAAAAATGTGACAAGTATTATCTTGGCCTGAAAACAAAACCTGTAATTCTGTGCCTTAATGACCTTCAATGCACATAAATAAAACGATCTTATCACCTTATTTGTGTTGAATGCTGAAATGAAAAAAATCTAATCTCTTTTATCTGTATTACTTTTTCTCTGTAATGATATAAGTCAACACATCAGTTATATAATTGGGAGACACAAATGAGAATCTGACAAATCCACATTGTTTAACTGAACAAACATTTTAAAATGTTGAATATAAGCAACACTTAAAGCTGTTTCTGTGCTGCTCTGTTCTCAGGTGCTGTCATGGCAGCTCACCTGCTCTTTCAACGATTCTATAGCCTTTTCTCTATATATTTGTTCTGTTCAAGTCGCACCTGATTGGTCATTTAGATTGTTACGTGCATTAATTGACATATGCACATCAAAATATTACACCCCTTACAGAGTATATAACATATAAAATGTATTCATCCTATATATTGATTCCAGTCTTAAAATGGTAGGGAGAAACTGAAAATTGAAAACTGATAGTTTTAGATAGATAAATGATAGATAAATAATTGCAATTTACAGTAAAATGATGCAATGTTTTGTGCTCCTTCTGGTGATAGATCCCTGATGACAGCAACATACTCTAATGCTTAACAGCATTATCAATGACCAGTTTCTTCAAAAGATCATCAATATCATGCTTTAAAAATAATGTTATCTTTAATATGCATGTATATTTTTGAAATGAAAATGTATTTCATCTATAAAAAAAGGGAAATAAATTCCTGCTGTGAGGGTGTGGCTCAGCGGCACTCATTTTAAAACCTTTGTCAATCTCCAATAATAATTTTATGCAGATATAATGTTCACAAATACATTCAATTTACAGTACTAAAAATAGTGGAAAGTCACTGAGTGGTCATGAAACTGTTCAGATTTAGCGTAATGATTATATATTCAGTTCATAAAACGCACAGCACCTCTTTTTTGGGCTGTGGGTGGACAACAAATTGGACTGGACATACAATACACAGCATCTGTTTGAAAAAGACCACAGCAGACTGTATTTCCTTAGGAGGCTGCAGTCTTGCAACACCTGCAGGAAGCTCCTGTGGATCTTTAATCAATCTGTGGAAGCCAGCGTCTCTACTCTGCTGTGTGCTGGGGGAGTAGCACAGCAAAGAAGTAAAATTGATCAGGAGGGACGGCTCTGGGGTCAGCATGAAGCTGGACACTGGTGACCGTGGCAGAGAAGAGGAAACTGCTGGCCATTATGGACAATGACAGGCCTCTGCACACTGTCAGAAACAACCAGAAGAGTCTGTTCAGCTTCTCCCTAAGTCCAGGACCAACAGATTAAAAAACTCTTTTTATCCCACACGCCATCAAACTGTTCAACTCCTCATTGCAGGAGAGGGGAAGGAGGACACAAGAGGACAGAGGAGGACTGGAGGGATGGGAGGACAGAGGAGGACTGGAGGGATGGGAGGACAGAGGAGGACTGGAGGGATGGGAGGACAGAGGAGGGATGGGAGGACAGGGAGGAACAGGAACAATGAGTCTGAAAGAACATAAAGTTGAGGCCAAAATTATTAGCCCCCAGGAATTATGCAACATTTTTCTAAACTTCTTCACAATGTTTTCAGTATTAATTTAACTTGATATAATAAAGCATAATAAAAAATGTTAAGCTTGCTTTATATCAAAAATAGTAAAAAAAAAATCAAAAATATTAGCCTAAAAATAAAATAAAATATCCTAATTAAACTTAGTGGACATTGCTTTTATAGTGTATTTGTTTCTAAAATAACACATACTTGTCGTTAATTGTCATTTTAATGGAGAAATCAAGAGTGTTGACTAATTTCATAAGGGGGGGGGGGGGGCAAATAATTTATATTTATATTTACCATGTATATACACACACACACACACACAGGTACAGGCGGCACGGTGGTGCAGTGGTTAGCTCTGTCACATCACAGCCTGAAGGTCGGCCAATGCCTTTCTGTGTGGAGTGTGTGGAGGGTTTGTGTGGGTTTCCTCCCGCTGTCCAAAGGCTTGCCGATTAGGTGGATTGGCTACTCTAGAATGCCCGTAGGTATGACGGTGTGTGTGCATGGTTGTCTGTCTGGGGTGTACTCTGCCTTGGCCCGTAGTCAGATGGGTTCAGCTCCAGCTTCCCTGGTGACCCGAAATGGATAGATGGATAAACAGGTACAGTACATCTAAAAAATTATATTTTGACATTCCTTTCAGAAAGTGAAATCCATATATTAAATAGATTCATTACACACAGAGTGAAATATGTTAAGCCTTGAATTGAATTTTGATGATTATGGCTTACAGATAATAAAACCCAAAAGTCTCAGAAAATGTTCAATCTTAGAAAGTCATGGTATCACATACTAATCAGTTAATTAACTCAAAACACCTGCAAAGGTTTCCTGAGCTTTTAAATGGTCTCAGTCTGAGAGACTGAGGAGGGTAAGCCACAAAAGATCATTGCTAAAGAAGCTGGTTGTTTACAGAGCTGTATCCAAGCATATTCATAGAAAGTTGAGTAGAAGGAAAAAGTGTGGTAGAAAAAGGTGCACCAGCAACAGGGACAACCACAGCCTTGAGAGGATTGCCAAGCAAAATCTCTCTTATCTAAACACTGTGTGGAAAAGTCTGCATTTGGTCGTATTATTTGTCATTATCAGTTTCATATTTTTCAATTTTTCAGAGTAATCATTCCAATGGGCACTGCTTGTTAATCGATGACTTGCTGTACATGGCACATATTTTATTTGTATTTTATTCTGATTATGTAGCACGTACACTTTGAGCAAAAAATGTCATATACTGCATTTATGACCTATATAATTCCCATTAAATACCATATTCATTTATTTTTATACACTCAGCTATTTCCTTTCATTATCTTGTCTTTACCTTCAACTGTCTTTATATTCATAGAAAATGTTTTAAATTATATTTTACAGCACAGATGGGCAAAAATAAACTATAGACTAAATAAGAAGACACAAAATTGTTGGTTTTGTGACAATGTAAAAAGCTGGGCTTTCGCAGCCCAGTTATACATGGACTTGTATGAATAGTGTGAATGTACATTTTGAAAAAATATTTAAATAAACATTTACATGAAAGTCTTAAATTCCAGAAAATGTATATGTATCAAATGGCATCACTGTTCCAATATGTAGCAGTACAATCAAAGTGTAATTCATATTTTGTCCATATAGTGCAGTTATAGTTACTTGTCAGAGTTATTAGTATATGGTGAGTTTAAAAATTGATAAACTAAAAATAAACTAATTTGGTTATTAACCATAGTAAAAAAACAACCCAAAAAACACTTCCATTATTCTTCATGGTTATGTTAAACAAACTTCAATTTATTACAAGAAAATGTAACAGACTTCCCATTTACACCTGACTACAGAAAATCAGAAACTGGTTTACTTTTGCATTTATACACTCACATGTTCAACTTATGTCTTAGACACCACGAAACAAGAAATATGACATACACACAGATCCTCACCAAAATACATTCAGAAAATACAAATTGAAAAAAAAAAGTGAACATCCCTTTCTAAAATAAATATTTATGTTTGTATCTGGAAAATCAGAGAACCTTGAGAAAATCCTATTAAAGTTCAGCAATTCATGTGTAAACAGTGATAACAGTCTGGTCAGTAATCATGTGGGTGGTGGGCCTTCATTCTTCTTCAGTCCAGGGAGAGTAAGCTCATACCTGAATGCAAAAAAATATATAAAATAAAATTCTAATTAAAGCTCCATTGCCAAGACAAAATTATCAAAAGCACAAACTTGAAAAAATGATATGTATTTAGGCAACACCTACAGTATTGGTACCTTCATGGTTCAGGTGTGAGTTAACCTGGCTGTATTAACACCATCCGTCTTATATTGAGTACTGTCTGTAGCGCAGAGTTCTGACCCTTTTCTATCGTCAACATCAGTTGTCTAGTCATCACTGTCAAAGTGGCTCAGAATTATGGTGGTTTATTTTTCCTTTTTAAGTACATGGATTTCAAAAACTGACTGTTCACTTGCTGCCTAATATACCCAAACCCCCCTGACAGGTGCCATTGTAATGAAATAACTAGACCGTCCATTTCTTTTGTTCAGTGGTGTATACTTTATATGGCCAGAGGGGGGAGTTTGTGAAGAGTTTGTATTTGTTTTATAATTCAGTTTTAGCCATCATGTTTGAAAAATAGCGAGAATTACAGTTGTTCTTGTGTGAATGTGTGAACCCATTAGAATTTACTATATTTATACATAAAATGACCTAAAAGATTTTTATAAGTCCAGGTCCACATGCAGCAAAACAGTCTAAAACCATTATACTACCACCACCATGTTTAACATATTGGAAAATGTTCTTATGTTGAAATGCAGCATTTCAAAATCATTTTACTTCTCATTTACACTAAATAGTTCTATGTTGGGTCAAACAACATTTTCACATTTCTCCACATAATCTTAACATGGGGTGACTAGAAATATACTATTTGCTTTGTCTTTGCAACCCTAGAATGTTGTTCAATGTTTTTTTTTATGGTGGACTTATCAATATTAATATGAGTCAATACGAGAGAAGTTTTTTAGTTACACTTGGGTCTTTTGTAACCTTATTTTTCTCCATTTGTACACAGTTTTTATGACTGTGAATTGGTGGAAATTTTTCTGAGATTAGATTAATCAAAAATCTCCTTTTTTCATATCATCATATACTTACACATATCCCTAATTATTATTTATTTTTAATCAAACAGGATGCCCACTAAAGCCTGAGCATCGGCCAAAAATCGGCCATGCACAGATATGTAACCACAAAAATAAAATAAAAAATAGGTTCTCTTTATCTAATTACCTACTAGGTGTTGTGTAAAAATCAGATGCTTTCAAACAGCTTGCAAACTACCAAGAATTGGCTCAACATTTAGGTTTTTTTTCCCCATAAAAAGTTTTTTAAAAAAGACATTCTTACCATCCAATGGAACCTTTCACAAAATCAATCTGAGAAAGATCAATCAGGACCTTAAAACAGAAAACACACCTATTTATATATTAAAACTAGTTTTAATTGGTTATTGGTGAACAATATCTACTTTCTACCACACAATCTGATTGATTTAACAAAAATTTTATAAAAATAATGTGAAATTGTGTGTTAAAGTGAATAACATCACAATAGGTGGCCTCACCATCCCGATCTCTTTACGTTCTCTGGTGTGGAACATTCGGTTGTTCTTCACAGAAACGTCTAACTTTCTGGTCTTGGCCTCGTCAGACGACACAGAAAACTCAAACCTGTGTAAACATGGGTTAGAAAGCAAGAAGTGATTAACCAATGCATGTGCAATGCTCCAGTACCTAATAGGTAATTCAGACAAACTCTCACTTTTCATCAAAGACCGGTTCCACCGTCTTCCTCTTCACTTGTGTTCGCATACGATTCTTCCATTTCTGGTCTGGAAGCAGGTAAATGCGAACATAGGTGTCAGAGCCATTCTCGTTGCACTGGAACAGGTTTCTAGTGAGGAAGGTCAAAAATTTTACATCAAAGCAAGAAGGAAAGTTATCGTCAACCTTTCTAGTATAAAACATGAAAAATTCCTTATTCCATTTTCTTAAAGGGCCCATATTCTACAACCCACTTTTAACTGCCCGCCACTAGAGGGGGCCACAGGGTTTGCTTTTGCTCCATGAGAAAATCCAATTTAAGTTTAATTTTACACATAAATGTCACTTCAGAGACCTACTTGCAGCCATTGACTGTCACAATGAGCTTGTTACGCAGGCTGATATGACGAATAGTCAACTGGATCTGTCCAAAGCTTCCTTGGTGACACAAAAGTGCTCTGTAACAACAAATTGATGAAAAATCGGTCAATTCAACTTTTAATTATATGTTTTATTTTTGTTTATTTTGTTAGTTATCTTGGAGTTTGAGATGATACTTTAACATTTTGTAATTATGTAACTTTATTAGCAGCGTAAATAAAGTGAAATTCGAAATGCGGCAACATTTAGAGTAACGCCCCCTCGCGCTCTGGTTGCTTTGGTAACGCGTAAAAGTTCCTTTCAGAATACGTTTTCAGTGCTGTTGTGGCGATCAGGGTTTTCTGGCATGACTTTCATCCCGAATAGCGGCAAAGCTGATGTCTGAAACATATTTACACATTCTCTCCAGGATGCGCTGCAAGGAAAAGAAACATTTAATCATCAATACTCATTTTGTACCCTAGTCATTTTAATAATAGGCTTATATAACTAATATACTGACAGTCTATGTTGCCTTCATATCAGGCGTAGATAAGGCTTGTAATTTTTTGCGGCTCCAGACAGGTATGGTTTCTGTCTTTTTGGGGCAATATGGCTCTTTGAACATTTTGGGTTGCCGACCCCTGATCTAGTGTCACAAACCATGTATGGTTTTGTGACACCACTGTCTTAGGCGTCGCAAATCATCGTTTCATCTGCCTTCATGGCTGGAAGGATGGTCATGTTATGATTCATCTTCTAGAAAGTTTAATTCCTCAAATCCTCTATCCATGGCTGTGACAGTTGGATAATTTAAATTGAATTTTAATACATGGATATCTTATTTGCCTATTCACTGAAGGGTACATTAATAGAACAGATTTCATATTTCTATGAAACCTCTGAACGCAAAGTTGTTGAATAATAAAGAAATATACTGTAATGATCTATTTATATTATTTTTAAGACTTGATTGCCACATTTATGATCAATAACTTCAATCAGTGGAAAGATATTTGGTTATGCAGGGTACATACAGACCCATCACCCTTGCTTACTATATTGCTATTGCATAACCTATGATTCTTACCATTATCATCTTATTAACTGACCAATTAAATCCACCCTACCTCATTTTCCTATCTCTCCAATTAGCAACTGCTACTATCCTTTCAATTCTTAAGCTCAACTTTTTCCCACATTATTTCGCACACAGATGTGTCTGAGACACTTGATACCATAACCATAACATATTTCCAAAGCTAAAAACAAGGCAAAGAAATGACAAATTCACAAAGAAACGCCCACAGTTTTTACTTACCCCACATACAAACTAGTTAATGTAAAATTAATTTAATGTCAGATAGATGATCAAAAATGTGTTTCTGTGTTTATTTAAAAAAAAATACTAGTTCAACACTACATCACAGGCGGGGCCTTCTCTTCTTTATTGGCGCGAAAAATGATACTTCAGGGGTGGAAGTCTTCTAGACCACCAGTAGTAGATAATGGTGTTATCTACTCTGCCACTGGTCTGGTCTGGTCCCCCTTTATGGAATATATCAAACACATGACTGTCATTTGAATGTGGAGTTATCAGTATTTATCTATGAACATAACCACGTATTGTTTAATATTATTATACCTAAACTTAGCTCTGTCAGTGTGGGAATTTTTTTACTTATGTAATTTTTTTTTCTTTCTTTCTTTCTTTAATTTATTTATTTTTTCCTCTCCCCTTTCTATCTTCCTCTCTTCTGTTGTTTCTTACTCTTTTCTGTAAGTCACTCTGTTATTGTTGAGCTTGGGTCAGGGAATGTTTTTGTATTTGTAATGTTCAAAATCTAAAATAAAGGGTTAAATTATGCTTTAAAAAAAATATGCCCACAGTGTGACACACATATTGTGCTGTTTGTAGGTAGAATCAGACTCTATATACAAACACTATCCCCCATGCTGCACACCATCAGAGTATCTATCTGGGAACTGGTTATTACACATCTGAGATAAAGACTCACTCTGGGTACGGGATGCTGTCAGCCAAGTCTAATCGTGAAGAAGCGATGGAGTTGTCTGACAGGAGGCTGTGGGAGTCGTAACGTCGCATCTGGGATGGTGTGGAGGGGCCTGAGCGCCGGCCCTCTGATGCTAGAAGGGAGCCTCTCCGGTGAAGGAAGTGGTCTGTCTGCAGAGCTGAATCTGGGGTGGAGACAGGTGTCTCGGATGGTGCAGAAGATTGCACTTTCTGCTCAGGTTTGGAGGACTGAAGTGGAGGTTTGGAGGCTGGTTGGGATGGCTGTTTTGAAGGCTGGATTTGAACTTTAACTTGCTGAAGTTGGGAGGATGTGGCCTGGGGCCCCTTCTGAGGTCGGGACGCTGGAGGGTTCTCTACTTTGGGCTGGGGTTTCTCTAATTTCAACATCTGGAATGGAAGAAAAAAACATTTTGTTGAGTAAAGACAACCGTAATGATCAAATAAACAATCGACATGAAGATTGACAGTCCACACCCAGCTGCCCCACTTGAAGCTGATCCAATATGCAATAAAAATAAAAATCTGCAGTGTGTAAATTCTCTGAAACTTATACTTAACTGACAAAAGAACAAAGAAATACATTTTAATGGTTTGGCTTGACTGTTTTTTGTAAATATAAGGACTTTTAATTTGAAATTGGACAACTTTGAACTTCATGATACATTTGATGAATAGGCTGATCAGGTAATAGCGATCTCAGACTGGTAAACAGCTGCCTGTTACCAGTTCAAAAAGTTTTGGGACAGTAATAAAGCAGTCAAATAGCTTTTGATAGACTTTTTTTTAAGTTAGGATGCAGTGAAAGTACAAACTCAACATATCAAATGATTACTGATGACTAAAAATGTCTTGTTTTTAGTTGATAAACTCATTTTAAATGACACTAACAACACTTTCAAAAAAGTTGGAACGTATGAATGTTTGCCACAGTGTTTGCATCACTTATTCTTTTAACAACATTCTGTAAACATCTGGGAACTGAGGAGATCAGTTGCTGGAGTTTGAGAAGCATAATGTTTTCCTATTCTTGCCCAGAGATGGGTAGTACAAATTACATTTACTTCGTTACATTTACTTGAGTAAATTTTTGGGGTAACTAGTACTTTTAGAGTAAACTTAAAGA
>JBBIGC010020940.1:0-12675 GCA_037576955.1 Lepidarchus adonis | reverse complement strand
TATATATATATATATAATTATAATTTAATAATAATTTAATCAATTTGCACTGTTTTATTTATATATTATAATGATTAAATTATTATTCATTTAGATGAGTAAAGAATGGATATCTGGACCTGGAGGCTGGTGTTGGCCATTTAATACTGGAGTGGTTGTTATTCACAGCTAATGTATTGCATCACTGGTGTGAGTAGGACTGTGTGAGTCTGTGTGTCTGTGTGGGATATGTCCTTGTTCAGGTGCGAATGATTAACATGAGCAGTCAGTCTTGATTATTACAGGCCTTTTTTGTCCCATTGTCTTTCACACCCATTTCTAAAGCAGGAATGCTTTACATCTACTGTTCCAGGCTGAAGCCGTTTTCTACTGTATATAACCTCATGTAACATCATTCGCTCATGAGGAACAGCATACATAAAATTCAGTTTTTGCTCTGTGCAGACATCTGGATTCCATATCAGTGCTTGAACGCACAAGGAAGTACATACTCCAGTCCTGCCGTGCAGCCTGGAATGCAGCTGTGAATCTGTGTCAACGCTGGCTTTGGTATTTGTTCAGTTGGTGGAGAACCAGAATGGCCTACACATATGGCCTGGTCCATTCCCGGACTTTTTTGAAGTTGCTCGGAGGACAGGAAGTCAGTCATCTGTAGTGTTTACTGGGAAACAGCTACATCTGTAGAACATTACACCCAATCAGCATTTACAGGTCTCAACCTCTTATGAACAATCCGGGAGTATTATGATAAGAATGAACTTGAAGCTCTGCTATTTTTGGGTGCTGAAGTGTTGCATTCTGTTGCATCATATGTATGATTGGAATGAAAAAAATTAGACATAATTTGAAAGCCAAAAATAACAAAAATATTTATTCAATTTAAATGTATTGGTATAGTGCTTTATTTCAATTGATATTATTGCAAAGCAGCTTGACAGCCCCTAATGAACAAGCTAAAGATAACAGGGGCAGGGATACTTCCAAGCATTAAGCGATACCTTGTTGTTTATTATGATTAAGGAGTATAAAAAGTGCGGTTGTGGTCTGCAGTGTTGCAGTGTTTGGCACTGTTAGAAGGCCTTGGGTTCATTTCCCGGTTCGGCCACAGGAGTCCCTGTGTTTCAATAGGCTTCCTCTGGGTTCTCTGATGAATAAATAATAAGTATTCTAAGTTTAAGACATATTATTGGTAAACAATTTATATTATTCACCAACTGCTGTGAAATTAATATGTATTTACATAGTTATAAGAGTGAAGAAGTGAAGCCTGTACAGCTCTTTAGAATTTAAGGGGTTAAAAAGAAGCATTAGCGTTCTGGGAAACAATGTTTGCCCATATTAGCTCGCATGTCCCTGGCATTCTCAACTTATCCTTCAGTGATGCTATAACTGACTTCTTGTCCATGTTTGTTTGTTGGCATCAGTTTAGTCACATCCCCATATGCAAACTGTAGATTTTCTGTAGCTGAAACGAAGAGGTCAGACCACAGTGAGAAGAAACCATGTGAGTGCCAGTCCTCCCATCTGAAGATGCCCTCATCGTCTAAGAGAAGACAGGAAGACAGGATATGATGACTTGTATATAAACTGGGAATGTGTTTATTATGCCATTGAGGATGCTTCTGATATCATCCCCCGATGTCTCAGAGATATCGGATGACCATCTGCGTCAACTCTGTGAGCACGTTCATATTCAGTCAAAAACAGGCATTTGTGTTACCGGTATCTATGTGGAAAGGTATATCTTTGCCTTATAGTACACTGAGGTGAAAGAGCCCAGTCAAAAGGTCAATGTGTTGGTATATATGGCAGTGGGGGCCTAGAGGTTAGAACTTTGCCCCTGGATTTAGAAGGTTCCAGGTTCATGTCCCAAACCGCGCACCACTGAGGTACGCAAGGTACTGTTCCTAGTACACTGCTCCCCGGGCACTGTGGTCTGGCTGCTTGTGCTCCATGTGTGATGGGTTAAATGCAGAGTTCACATTTCGTTGTCCACTGTATGTGATGCTATGTTCACAAAGACAGTTTTTTACATCTCTATATGTATGGTACAGTATATGACAAAACATTTTCCCAAGCTATGTTTTTTAATATATTTTTAAGTCTCAATGTATACTATTTACTCCTTCATTTGTATGGGCCACATACAGAAAACATGTTGCAAAACCGATGTGTGTGATTTGTTCTACAGCAAACACACACACTAACATTCTGTCAGTACCATGTCATGCTGAGAATGATCCAACGCCTGCTCAGTGGTGGTCCTGCGAGGGTCCTAACATCTGACAAACAGGGTAAAGGGGGTCTTACAATTAGCGTAGATACAACGCAGGTGTACCTAATAAAGAAACCAGTTGGTTTGTGACTTTTTCTTGACAAACATAAGCAAGACTGCTTGTAAACAGCAAAAAATATAACCGACCATAACCAATGACAAGAAGTTTAATCTTTTTGCAGGAGAAGCGAAAAAGGCAAGCTGAGATTGAGGACAAAAGAAGACAATTAGATGATCTTGTTCTACAACTTCAGCATCTCAAGGTAAAAAAAATACTATTACTCTTCTAAGGTGTTAAATTTTTACAATGAGGCAGTTAAACAGAGGCTCAGACAGTAATAATATGTTGAGCCTGACAGTGATGATATACTGTGTGTGTTTAAGCACCGGCTGGCTGAATAGTGACTGACACACGGCCTTGTACTATGTGCTACAAGTTTTCTATAGACTTGTTTAAAATGCATTGAAAGTGATTTAACCTGTGTATCCTTATATGGAGTCAGTTTTTTTACTGTCATCTCTATTGCCATGAGTCTGAAATAAAATGGTGAAATTACAACTGAAATTAGTGTCTACACAGAGGAGTGCCAAAGGCTTATGGGTCTTCAAACATCTCTGACCTTCAGGAATGCTTAGTGTGTTATCTCACAGACGTGGGTTTGCCTCATTTAGAGAGAATAGCTCTGTGGTGTAATTGCCTACATTTCATGGTAGTTGCATTTCACAAAAACAAACGTGGCCAAGTTTGAAGTGACTCTCAAAAGAGTTTTTGTTCTCAAGCCCTCTTGAGAAAAGACAACTTTGGGGGAAAGACGCACTTGTTCCCAGAGACCGAGGGAAATCTGATAAAGCCTAGGCCTGGGGGACGTTGCTGAAGCCCACATTAGCACACTGGGGTGAGACGACGAACAAACAGCAAAGGTTTACTAAGAACACATGAATGAACTAGGACTAGCATACCTCAGCTAGCAGCCTTTTGACACCTACAAACAAAGCCAGGAACTAATGAGCTGAGATGAACAGTTGTGTTTACTGGAACACTCAGATGTTTTAGAAGACTGGATAAAGTGAACGAAGAGCTAGGCTGGAAAAGAAGAGCGGGTCCAGGAAATGGAATGTTTATTTAGCAGTGGGTGTTAACGGAGGCCGATGCAAATTCTCACTGGAAAATAGTCGCTAAATGAGCTATTTCTGATCTTCTGGGCCATGTGAAAGCCTTGGTTTCTGGTACAGTTATTTCCTGTTAGTGTAACAAAATGAATGTGAAAGTAATGGATATATTTGACATCCCATATATACGTATATAGTTCTTTAGTGCTTAGAGAAGTTCAAACTTACTACATTTTCACCCAAAGTCACATTTACAAATTATTTGATTATACTTACAGTAACCACGCTTTAGAAATTCCCAATCCAAGGTCCTGGACCCCATGTACCTGCACATTGCTCCTAACACATGAATGAATCGGCTCATTAACAAATGTCTCTCAGGTTGAAAGAGTAGGGAAATGTGCGGAGCTCCAGGACCAACTCTGGCCCATCACATTTAAGGGTAGTGCATACAGTCTGAACACCCTTAGTCAAATGACTTGATTTTCTCAGTGCAAATAAGTTAACACATCCCCCGCAGAGAAGAAACTTGTGAAGAATGTGAAGAACAAGCAAAGCGTGTTCTCTGTAGAGGATATGTGGTTTTTCTTCACTTTCTTGTTGTTATTGCATACAGCAGTAATAAAATGCTTCTTTCCACTTTAGAACAAGCGTTATCTACCAAAGAACATTCACTTTACCCCTTGTAAGCAATGCTTCCAAACATAGTACTATGAGCTGGATCCAAAGCTAGTTGCTTTATGAACATTTTGCAGCATTTATTCATATTAACAGAGGTTTTAAACTGCTTTATGGGTGAAAACATCCAGCAGGGTCTTCTTACAGTGCTGAAATCTCAGCTGCTGGCTATGCTCTGCTTGCTGCAGCATACTTTCAACAGCTTGTGAAACGGTCAGGAGCATTCCTGTGTTCTCAGGATTGACCCTCAGCATGAGAGCTGCTAGTTGGAGCTAAGGGGGCATAAGGGCCAGCAATAACACCCCATCACACACAACCCTGCCAACAAACCAAAGAACCTGTCTTTTACAGCAACTATTAGGTGTTACACTGATCTGGATGGTTTTCCCAGCTGTGATCCACCTGCTGAGATGGAGTGTGAGACAGACAAGGCTAAAGTAAAGAAAGCTGAAGCTTTTTTTGTGATCGGATGAATCAGGAGTTAGTTTTCCATCAGAGTTAATGGAAAAAATGGAAATAAATAATATAACGATTGGATCATGGCTGATTTTAATGTGAAATAGTTATAGTTATTTAGACTGCTAGAAAATCCAGAAAATCAAATTTACTCCAATGTTCCCTTTTTCCAAATTATTTGCTGTGATATCCAGTCATTCCCCTGTGGATTTGCTCTTGTAGTGTTGCATAGAAATGGTACAATATCACATTTTGTTTGTTGACACAAATACCAGTGTTGAAACCTCTAGCTGTAATGCTAAACTTTATTTCAATACTACTATTTGCTTTTCTGAATACAAGAGCATTTAATATTATATCTTCATAGCCATATATGTTTGGGGTTGGGGCCCAGGCAGCCCTGGCCCACTTTAAACCCTGGAGCTTCAATGCTAATGTAGCTAACAAGCAAAGCAAGTTTATAGACAATCTTTAACATCATACAAACAACATGCATGTACCACACACTTGCAACATGTCCCCAGATTAGAATTTGAAGGGGTACCAGTTAAACTGTTCAGTTCCACCAGAAGCTCATATTCTCAAATATTTTCAGAGCGAATTGTGCCTTGATTGTGCAAAAGGCAAAATCTGCTCATGTCAATCTAAATACATTTTTTATTTTCTTGTCCAGTCCAAAGCCACAAGGGAGAGGTGGCTTCTGCAAGGAACTCCAGAAGGATCTCAAGAAGACAATGAAGGACGGAGGAAACAGATAGAGCAGGACGAGCTTCATGTCAAGAAACTAGAAGACACCATACATAGGTATGCATACATACAATACATACACTCACAAAAATAAATAATGTAAATAAATAATTACAAGGTTCTATTTAATGGCTATTTAGGGAACCAGAATAGGTGTTTCCAACACTGCTCTTGGAGTCACTCTGCTCTGCTCCTGACACAAGTGATCCAACAAATATGCTCATTAATAATTATACAACAAAAGCAAAAAAAAGGTTGTCTAAAAGCAAAGAAAGTACTAGAGTGTTTAAAGAGGGGGCATCCAGTACCAGGATTGGGATTTTTGCTTCGAAGAACCATTTTGGCCCTTTTTTAGAATATATTTTCTCCCAAGTTTCCACCCACTGCAGTTTGGTCTGTTTGGCCATTTCTGCTAAAGGATAATATCAGTGGCTTTTGGTCCACAGCTGCTCCACTCTCCTCCTTATGTAAAAAGTTATAAAGCTTCTGGCCAAAATAGTGTCATTCTGAGGCTATATTTCATTTCCTGAAATATCATTCATTTAGCAACCACTCTCCAAAACATACCAGTTACCATATTTCCTCTACTCAAAGCTGGGATCTGTTTTTCTGGTTAACTCAGCTTTTAATTAAGAGAACTTCAAAGGGTAGTTTCCTTCCACATGGTCTGCGATACTAACGTCATTACATTTTGGGTTGCCCCAGATGTGATTGCAGGGTCTGTTCCACAGAATTCTTTTTCCCCTCATACCTATGTAATAGAACAGAAGTAAGAGAACAGCTTATGAAGAAGTCTTGAGCTTAGTTGACCATACCTGCTGTTCTTTAGTGATCAACATCTTGTCAAATGGGGTCCTTTCCAAGGGCAGCAACAATGTTTTATAATAGTGTTCCCAATGGTGGGACAGCGTCCAAGAGCAAAAATAAATGTGTGAACATATAATCAGCAAGGACTTTGCTGACTAAAATATGAGTAATATGTCAGTAAGGACTATAACTGAGGTTTAGGCTTTTTAAATCAACACGTAACTTATTTATGATGTATCTAGAATAACTAGAAATATAAATTTTTATGATTTTGAATAAGAAACAAGTGTTTCATCAAAGTGCATTTGCATTTGTTCTAATGCAATATTAAAACACTGAGTCATGCATGTGCCCATAAGTATAAATTATTAGCCTATAAACATAGTACTTATATGTAATAATGTGTGTCCTATGTATTATGTATATTTTTTCACAAAAGTTAGAACTTAAGATGAGAAAGCAAACACTTCCTATCTAAGTGCTTCTATGTATTAATAATATAACTTTACTGCAATAATGTAACCATGCCATAAACACATCATGGAAAATGTCTTATGTGGTCATGACAGATTATATAAACTGTTATGACATCAACAGTATTATATTAATTAACATAATACCAACTCATTAAATATGACATCTGCCATGACATGTTAATGGTATGTAGTGGGTGTTCATTGTTAGTTAATTTTCTAAACCGAACATTAAACCTAACCCCGACCATATTCCACAGTCAACTGTCAGTAGTATTATAACAAATTGGAAGCGATTAGGAATGACAGCAACTCAGCCACAAAGTGTTCAGCCACGTAAAGTGACCGAGCGGGGTGCAGTGGTGTAAAGTGTTGACACTTGTGTTGACACACAAAGTGGAGACACATTCTCTGCAACGACAAATAAATCTTCTACATCTAGCGATCTGATTGATAAGCCTGGGTCTGGTGGTTGCCAAGAGAATGGTACTTGTCTGACTGCATTGTCAAAGTTTGGTGGAGGGGGGATTATGGTGTGACTTGGCGCCTTACTTCCACTGAAAGGAACCCTGAATGCTTCAGCACCAAGAGATTTTGGACAATATCATTCTCCCAACTTTGTGGAATGGCCACTTCCTGTTCCAGTGCACAAAGCAAAGTCCATAAAGACATGGATGAGTGAGTTTGGTGTGAAAGAACTTGACTGGCCTGCATAGAGTCCTGACCTCAACCCGATAGAACAATTTTGGGATGAATTAGAGCGGAGACTGTGAGCCAGGCCTTCTCATCCAACATCAGTGTCAGACCTCTGGAAGAATGGCTGATGTTGTATTAAACCCTATTGATTAAGAATGGGATGTCACTTAAGTTTATATAGTAAAGGCAGATACTTTTAAATACTTTGAAATACAATAGAGTGTATTTCTAAAGCCCAGAACAGCAGTGGGACTGAACACTCAAGCAGTGCATAAGCTATTTGTTGGTACCTCTCTTTGGAAGCTTAGTTGCTGTAATTGGGCCTTATTATATTTGCATGTGTTTTCATTTATGTGGGTAGTCTTAGAGGCTCTGCCCACTCTGCAGCAGCTGCACAGCTCAGTCATGTGTGTGGTTGATCAGCTTAAAGCTGTAGAACCAGGCCCAGGCGTGGGAGAGGACTACGCTCAAACGATTCATGGTCTGTCTGAATTAATCAATTGTATTATTTTGTGGTGTGTTAAGTGATACACAAGTTCCACAAGTAGGTCTCTGAAGTGTGTGTGGGAAAACGGGAGATGCACATTTTCATCACCATCCCTGACATTATTGTCACGTTAATAGCTGGTCTCATTGTCTTCCATTTCTGGCATTTTTCTCCATTATGTAATTATGATTAGTGTGGTCAGCATGGGCATGCGTATATGTGAGCCATGAAAAGCGCATCACAAAGTATGTCCAATGTCTGCTTGCATTGTGTGCTGTTTTTTGTGTTGTAAACTTGGAGGAGTGATCATGACCTCACGGCTGATTCCTTCGCTGTTCTGTCACATCACACATTGGAAGTGAGATTATTATCTTAGAAGGGATTTCCTTTTATCTTAGGGTGTATCTTTTGAAAACATCTGCACTGGGTGAATCTACTTATTTCCCAAGGTGAAGCATAATAAGATCTCATCTAAAGCCAACAGTCGCTGGGCTTTTGGACCTGCCTAACTGGTCCCGTTTGGGCTGTTGGACTATGTTGGAGCTGGAAAGTGAGGCTGCATTTCTTTGTTTTAAATCCAAACTGCACAGGGTATGCACTCTGTACTTTATAACCATATTATGTCACATTATGTACTGTGTACATTACATTCAGTCTATTATTATTACACAGAAGGTATGCGTTTGATGACACAGTAGGTGAAGATGCAAGGAGAAGCAAGACTACTCTTTACTGACTAGCGTTAGCATTCAGGTCAAATACCACAAAAACACAAAACAGATTACACAATAATTTCTACAGACTGGCAAATGCAATAGAAAATCTGATTTATGGTAATGTGTGTTATCATGCATCTCCACTCTGGATGTGCAAACATCAACGCAGCATATAAGCATGTCTCTCCATATCCTGCTGTACATGTACAATGGACAAAAGTGTTTCTGTTTCTCTATAGGCCTCTAGCTGTAGGGTCAAGTATTCCGGCCTGAATGGTTCTCTCAGGGTTCACTTGATGAATTTGTTGACTTGGAAAAAGAATCACTCCTCTAACTCTATCACGGTTTTCCACATCTCAGTAGACTAGTGCACTACTGACCTCTCAAGTTGTCATTTTTCTTTATAACGATGGGTTTGGTCTCTACATGTCTACAATAATATCCTCATTTGTGTACTTGTGTAAAGATCTCGTTGGTCACCTTTTCAATTCAAAACGTAGTCAGTTGAGCTGTCTTTGGGACTGAAGATCCTACCATTCGTTGATTGGATGGATGGATGGATGGATGGATGGATGGATGGATCAAAAGAAGAATTGGCAGATTGATAATGGGGAAGAATTTGTATATAGTACTGACAATGCTGAACACTGTGTATATATATAATACACAAAACAACGACACATATTTATTGTTGGGACCGGAGCCGGCACTTCCATACCTGTCCACTGGGTGGGAGTGTCGGTTCCTCAGCAGGCCTCACCTGGGAAACAGGTGAAGCTTTTAGCCCCTCGTCAACAGATACTACAAGTTTCGTTTATTTATTTTGTTTTATTTTTCTCCGGGTTAGGAGAGAAATACACCCAGACCGCTCTCCTTGTAGTGCCACCGAGTGTGATGCCAGCGTCCCGGGTTCGATCCCCAGGTGACTTGTGTTTTCTCCGCGCGCTGCGCTTACCTGAACCGCGAACGCTACAATTTATAATACAGTACATCAGATTGAATCATTTTTATGGATCAGCATGTAAACAACACCTACTATGAGGAACAGAATACTAGAAACAGAAAGACGCTGATTACCATTTTGCTATGGATGCAAGATATATATTTTTGTATATAAACTGTTCCTCATTCTGAGTGGCTGAATAATGGGACATGTCTGTATGCAAATAAGATTTACAGTTCTGTTTATAGCTAGAAAATTTTGATCTGAAAAATATTTATCCCCAACCATATTGGACCATTTCAGAACGATCATTTCTGTCTTTCAGCACTAGCGTCTATTTTGGAATATCCAACGCTGCGAGCGTGCTCAATTGGTGGTCACTTAAAAAAGCAAATGTCCTTGGGCTCTTGGCTCTGCTCTCTCAGTAAGTCGGTATTTTGGTCTGTTGGGCAGGGCTGAACCGCTGCCTCTGCTTTGTGGGCTGGCAGGTAATTGTTCTTAGCCTGAGAGGAGTAAGTGCATGGTCATCTCTGCCAGTAAGAAGAATAAATTCTCTCCGTGGCACCGTTCAGAAGGAGGGGCCACAGAGTCCCCAAAATAAATGATAGCACAACAAACACTTTTCATCCCTGATAAAGACACGAAGGCCATGCTTAAAATGGCTCCTTCAGGTAATTATAAAAACTTTTCATGGAAGCTCTTGAAGACAGTTTGCAGAAACTGGATTTTTAACCACCAACCAAAAAAAGAGAAAAAATCAGTAAAAGAAAGGCCCAGTTCCTTCAAAAAGTAATAAATAACCCTTATGATGCTGTGGTGGCAAAAAACTAAACCTCCATTGATTTTTTTTATTTTTTATTATTTAGTAGTTGCTTTTACCATGTCGTCTTGTCCATGTCTTCTTGTCTCCCTCTCATACCTTCAGATCATCCTCCTCCATCCATTTGACTGTCCCTTCTGCCCGTCTCACCACTAGGGGGAGCAGAGCTTTCAGCCACATTGCTCCCCGGCTCTGGAACTCGCTCAAAAACATCACTTCACTTTCACACTTTAAATCCTCACTCAAAACCCTTCTGTTCAAACTACTTTCTCTCTCTGATTAACTTACTGTCTAAATTTAATATGCTTTTGAAATCTTTTATCTAACCTGTAGCCCTTTGTGATCATATAATATTTTTTTATTTTATTTATTATTTATTATTATTATTATTATTATTGTTCTTTTATTCTGTTGCTGTGCTCAGTGAAAGGTGGTTTTTCAAATAAAATGTATTATTATTATTATTATTATTGTTGTTGTTGTTGTTGTTGTTGTTGTTGTTGTTGTTGTTATTATTGTTGTTATTATTATAAAATAAAGTCAGTAGCAGCAAACATTGGCCTTGAGTTTGGAAGTTTGTAGGTTCAAGTCCCAGCCCGGGCACCACTGTGGTACCCTTGAGCAAGGTACCATCCCACTACGCTTTTCCCTGGGTGCTGTTGACAGAAGGCTGCTGCTCCACGAGTGCACGTGTGATGGATTAAATGCAGAGGTCATATTTTGTTGTGGTGCACTTTGTGTGACTAAGTGTGCTCACAATGACCAATAGCCACAAAAAAAAATGAAAGATGCCCGAATAATTAAAAATCATCTCTTTTTATTATACCTGGCCAATATACCCAATGTAAACGTTGCGATAACTTACAAAGTCTAAATGAATATAAAAAGCTCTAGCAAACCATCAGTAGGTGCTGGGACCCTCATATTGCAGACTCGGTCCTGTTTATCTTTCAGGTACTCGCTGTGTATACTACCGTGAGGCGTGAGCACCTAATATGGTGAAATATGTGAACTGTGAGTGTTTAATATCACCTGTGCTATTAAAGCGTAAAGGACAGAGTGAAGTGTTTAAACATTTATTATAATAAACATTATATCAGGGCTGTAGAGAAAGTGTAGGAGTGGTTTGAGTTTAGGTGTTTAGGTTGTAAATTAGTCTCTGGGTTAAAGCCAAATGTTACAGTTGTGTAATAATTATGGAATTTGTTTGTTGTTGTTTTTATTACTTTTAAAAGTCTCCAAGGTTTTTATATTGTGCTTATGAGCAGCGTTATTTATAACATTTAGATTTGCTGTGTTCGATGACGGCACTCACAAACTCAGACGCAAACACACACACACAGTCTGATGGTGCCGACAATGACTTGGCTTCAGCAGATTTATTTTTGGGGATCACTGAGCCCTTAATCTCATCCAGTCATCTTTTCAAATTGCCCCATCTTGTGTGCTAAGATGTTTCGGCCGCCTTTGACAGCATGCAGGATTAGTTGGGCCTTTCAGCCAATGATTATTTCTGCCTCTCCTGTTAAGGAACATCCTGGATATTTTCCCTGAAGCCATTTTTTTATCTCAGCTCTGGATAGCCAAGTTGGGAAATGTGCCGATCCTTGTGCTGCCGTGGGAATAGAGGCTGGATCTGCTGCTCATGTCCCTGCGGTCGATGCTCTGTGGGTGAAATGCAGAGCCTGTGGTAGCTACTGTCTGCTGATCTCAGACCAGTTTCTGTCCAGGACTGGAGCAGGGGTCATCACTCTCAGATCCACACACTCAGTCAGATTAGACTGGAGTTGTGGCAGTGGGGGAATTTCTGACAGTGGGAAGAGACAGTTGTGAATCAATCTGTCCGTGCTGCGTCCCCCGATATATTTAGGTCATTTACAGTGCACTTATTAATGACGTGTTCAGTTGCACATACGAACGGAACCGTGTTATAAGTCGAGGACGCCCTATATATATCGATGAAACGTTTTGAAATAGTACAATGCTCTTTTCCGTACTAATTTATGCTGAAATTGTAACTTTACAACGACATGCTGACCTATACAGAGGTTGATGATTGTTATCATTTTCTATTGCAATGGCACAGCATAGTTTCTTACTATTCAGATAAATGTTTTTTTAAAAAGGGCTTCAGCATATATATATATATATATTTATTTTTTGACAACGTTCTGTCCATCAGGCCTGTTAAAAATAAATACTGCACTACCCCCTAGGTTTTTTTTTTATTATTTTTTTTTATTATTACTGTTTAAAGATGGTCACACTATGTTTATTTAATTTTCTTGGAATGTCACAGTGTGTATCAAATATTTTCTCTTCACTGAAGAGAAATCGTGTGATTATTTTTTAATATTTTTATATTGGGGGAAGACTATATAAAATCATATTGTAAAATTGTATTCGAAAAAAGTATAGGAATGTAAAAATGAAAAATTATAAAATAAACAATATTATATTATTCAAT